>JAVJIF010009621.1:0-160457 GCA_038442645.1 Agave tequilana
ATTTAATTTAGAAAATCATTAAATTAGAATGTCAGTTGGTATTCGAATAAAAAACATGCATATCTAATTAGAATATAAATTCAATAAGAATCTCTAAGAATATGATATAAATGATTAAATCTCTTTTGTTGACTGATTATAATTTGGTATAGGAAAAATTGGCTGCATCCACCTATTCCTTAACATGATTAGGGAAAAAACTCAGCTTCATAATTGTTTGGCCTCAGCCTCATCCACGTCAGCAAAAAGCAATTAGATAGATCGGATCTTTCTTCCCATATAATTTGTTTCCCTTCTTTACCCTTTTCTCAGATCCATGCGCTAATTTTCCCCCGTTGGGTCTGACGGAAGTTTGATTATCATTTTAGGCGAGTCTCGCCGTAAGCGGTTTCAGCATCATGGATTATTCGATTTCGATCTCCAAAAGATTAGGAATCGAATCAAATCAATCACATAGGAGCGAGAGTCAAACTAAAAAATAGGGCATTTTTTTGAGGTTTACCATCATGATAGCAGTCCTAATGAAGGCGTAAAAATAGATAATTTTGTGAGGACTGCAAGCATAGTCGCGGTCCTAATAAAAGAAGACTGCTATCATGATCACAATCCTGACATTTTTATGATGAATATGATCACGATTGCAGTCCTAATAAAGTCTCAAAAATAAGATATTTTATAAGCAATGTGATCATGGTCGCAGTCCCCAGCTTAATATTACGGCACATGTAAGTCTTTTTCACCGTTCTAAAGCGTGCTCAATAATGCTTCTACGCTCGACAAGTTGGCATGTGGCCCTCAAATAGCGCTTCTGCGTTTGACACATGGCGCACACCCTTTCTTTAAAAAAAAAGAGGCGGCAAAAGTGAATTAAAGTTTGTGAGTGAGTTTTTCCTAATTATAGTTTGACATAGGTGGATGAAATGAAATCCCTTTTGGTATATTGCATATTAAATTTTTCTTAATTTCTAAATAATTTATAATCTGTATTAAAGCTTTTCTATACAAAGAATATATTGAAATTTAAAAAAAATTTAAAAAAATTATAAACTATATACATATTGATATTTTTTTGATAATAGTTTTATTTAACATTTCATTCTAAAAGTATGAGTATTTTAGAATTTCAATTTATAATAATAGTAGTAGCACTAGTAGTAATAGTTCACAACCAATAGAAAATTAAAAATAGAAGTTTCTAAATTAGGAGTCCAATTTATAATCTGATTATATTAGAGATTGTCTAATATGGAAGAAATTCAGAGTTCTAATTATATTAGGACAATAAAAAATTAAAAGAAAAAAGATATAATTATCAAAATACACGATGATACGAAAATTAAAGGGAGGATGATAATTTGGAGAATAAGAAGTTTCAGTATAATTATTCATAAGGCAATTGCATCAATATATATATGTGTGTGTATGAGAGAGAGTAGAGAGATAAGAAATGAGTAGTAAGATGAGATAAGATAAGAGAATGTAATAATAGGATAAAGATATCTAAAGATAAGAGTAGCTAACACCCCCTCAAACTCATGGTGGTTGAACAAAATCTCGTGAAACTTAAGGGAGATTTTTCATGAGCAGATTGCGATCATGGGTGCGTGGTGAGATCCAGATATACGAGAGGACGTTGAGCTCCATAGGGCGAGATCCGGATGGATCAGGCAGGGCGAGATCCAGAAGGATTAGGCGAGAAAGCGAGATCCGGATGGATCTGACAGGGCAAAATCCGGATGGATCTAACAGGGCAAAATTCAGATGGATCAAGCATCAGATGAGAGGACGAGATCCAGATGGATTCCGGATCAGATGGGGCGAGATCTGAACGGATCAAGCAGAAGGAGATTTTTGTGAGCTCCACGAGCTCGATTTGCGGTGTGCTGTAGTGCGGTCGATCATTTGAGTATGAAGAAAGCCAAGTGAGTTAAATAGACCCAAGAGGGCTAAATTGGTAAGAAAGCCTAAGAGGACTAAAATAGAGTCCTAGAAGGATAAATTGATGAGAATGCCCAAGAGGACTAAATAGAGCCCAGGAGAGCTCAGATCGGATTCTGCAATGTTAGAGGAACACGGATAATGGTGGAGCCGACATCGGGGATGCGAGAGGATCAGCGAGGATTCGGTCTTATCTGAGGTGAAGGAGGATGCTCGAGGACGACGAGGAAAGCTCTGATGTTGTATAAGGTGAAAGTAGCCCGGTGCTAAGCACACACTATGTGAGCGCGGCCCAGCACAGGTTCAAGAATACTGAGAGAGCTTCGATCAGAAGATAAAAAAATTTGGGAGACTCTGATACCATGATAGTTTGAAGAATAAGAAATTTTAGTATATTCATTCATAAAGCAATTACATCAATATACAGATATAAGAGAGAATAGAAAGATAAGAATGAGTAGTAAGATAACACTTTGCCACTAGATTAAATTTTCAGCTAGCTTATAGTTATTGATCCATTATAATTTTATAAACAAACACATACAGACACATATTTGGAATCCACCTGAGTATCCGAGGCCGTTTAACGTACCCCGACTAATCCCGTAGGGTCTATGTACCCTGCCCTTGGAAGTTTTCCTACATAATCCAGGGTAAATCGCGGCTATAAAATTTCTTACTTTTTAGTCTTTATTAGGTCTGCGATCATGATCACAGTCCTTACAAAAACACAAATTTTCAGCTTATATTGGGACTGTGACAATGATCACAGTTCTTACAAAATGTCCTAGTTTTCAATTAATAAAAGGATTATAATCATAGTTACAATATTTTAATAAAGGATTGCGACTATAGTCACAGTCTCATATAAGACTGCAATCATGAGTCACAGTGCTCATATCATATCGCTATCATCAACAGACCCTCGTTCTCGACATCAAATGATCTCTAATTTTTTTAGATCTAAGTACCACATCGATTACATACAAATAAAACTCATCGCGAGCATGAGCAAACAAGATATGCTAAAGGTAGATCCCAAAAAACATTTGGTCTGAGATTCCGCCCCCTGAAACCCCTAGGAGGGGGCTCCCCTCCCCTTCCAACCCCTACGGTGACCCGACCGCGCAGGTCGATCCGCGAATTACTCTGCGTCGGCGCAAGGTTGAGGGGAGAGCAACGTTAGGGGTCATAGGGAATGGTAAAACAGGAAATGAAAATATATAAAGAAGTGGTGGTTGGAAGGAATCAATTTATGCTGACGTAGATGAGACTGTAGTAAATAAAATGAAGCTGATTTTTTTATTATGATGTAAGTGGTTGTAGTAAAAATTTAAATATGTATGTGTGTACTTGTGTCATTCTGAAAGGACTCAAGCCGAATCATTCCCACTCAAATACAACCCTATGACATCCAAATATAAGATCCATTCCATTGAAGTTGATCTACATTATTTCAATTAATTGAAAACTAAAGACTAAAATTCATGTATTTTGAATACTTTTTACTTATTCATCAAGTTGGCGCAAATAGATGGCTGAAACAGTGAGTTGGCTAGTTTTAATAGTGTAGAATATTTTGAAATCTAACAAAAATTTATGTATGAGAGTTTTTAAGTGTTTAGATGATGAAATGGTGGAAAATTTGTATGTCTAAAGGCTAGATCTAAGCAATATGCTATTTTCGGCCGTCCATTTTGTGCCTACTTGATGCATGGGCAAAAAATATTCAAAATACATGATTTTTTATTTTTAGTTACTTGAAGTAAATTAGATCAAATCAACTTCATGACATTAGATCTTGATCTTGTATAAGGATGTCATAGGGTTGTATTTGAGTGGAAAGGATTTCACCTCGAATCCTTTCAGAATGACACAAGTCTCTATCACTCTCTCTCTCTCTCTCTCTCTCTCTCTCTCTCTACACACACATATGGACTTGTGTCATTCCGGAAGAATTTGGGACCGAATCTTGGACTTGTGTCATTCTGGAAGGATTTGGGACCGAATCATCCCACTCAAATATAACGCTATGACATTCGAATACAATCGTTGATGTGATCTATATTATTTCAATTATACCTTTTCCCTATATATCAAGTAGGAGAAAAACAGACGGCCTAAATAGTGAGCTGGTTAGTTTAACGGTGTAGAACATTTGAAACCTAACAAAAATTAGTTTGCAGGGGTTTTTAAGTGTTTAGATCATGATCAAATGGCCGGATCGAGAATTTATATGTATAAAGACATAAATCTAACTAACTCACTAATTTTGACTGTCCATTTTGTGCCGCTTGATGGATCGAAAAAAGTATTCAAAACACTTATTTTTTATTTTTAGTTACTTTTAAATAATATAGATCAGCTTTAATGGAGTGGATCTTATATTTGAATGTCAGATGTTGGTACTTGAGTAGGAAATATTCGGGCTCAAATCCTTCCGAAATGACACAAGTTTCTCTCACTCTATATAGAGACTTGTATCATGTCGGAAGGATACGAGGCCTAATCTTTCCACTCAAATACAATCCTACAACATCTGAATGTAAGATCCACACTGTTGAAGTTGATCTACATTATTTCAAGTAACTAAAAAATCATATATTTTGAATACTTTTTCCTCATCTATCAAGTCGGCACAAAATTAATGGCCGAAATAGTGAGTTGGTTAGTTTAACGGTATAGAATATTTGAAACCTAAAATTTATATGAGAGTTATTAAGTGTTTAGATCATGATGAAATGGTCAGATCGAGAATTTGTATGTTTAATGATGTGATCTAAGTAATATGTTATTTTCTGTCGTCCATTTTGCGCCTACTTGATGGATGGGTAAAAGTATTCAAAATATATGATTTTTTATTTTTAGTTATTTGAAACAATGTAAATTAATTTCAATAAAATGGATCTTGCATTCGGATGTCGTAGTATTGTATTTGAGTGGGAAGGATTCCACCTCGAATCCTTATGAATGACACAAGTTTATCTCCTCTCGCTCTCTCGACACACACACACACACACACACACACACACACACACATATGATAAAAATGTACCTCAGCCTATACACACACACACACACAAACACACACATGAGAAAAATGTACCTCAGCCTTCAGCTGAGAGACTCTCTTAGTTGGCGGCGACGTGACTAAATCTCAGTCACAGATCCTGATCGCATTGCTACCATGGTCGTGTGTTTTGTGAGGATTGCTACCATGGTCGCAATAATTTTTATGAGGACTGCTTCTATAGTCACAGTGTTTTATAAGGACTGCTACTATGATCACAGTGCTAATTAGACAGAGAATATCTAAAAAAATTTAGGACTGAGGACAGATATGTCTGTCTCTCTCTCTCTCTCTCTGAAAAGTAAAAGTATACTTGTATTGATATCATCAACAAATGCACAAAATGAATGTTCGTAAGCTAGGCTATTCCAGTTCCTAATCTAAGACGACTATAGAGAGGGGAGAGTACCATAACCGTCACCCTTTACTATAGTATGCTTAGTAAGGGACTACGATCGACCCAAAGCTCACCAAAATTTGTAACAGTATATCCAATACATATGCCAAAATACGTTTATGCCAAGACAAGAATCAAAATAATCAGAAAAACCTGGATCTGGCAGTGCAATCTCATAAAAAACCTGCACCGAAAACCATTGTGTGTATGGTGGGACTCATGCATGATACTGCTGCATTACTTCTTAAATGTCCCTTAGAAGCTACATTAGGATCTACTAATCCAACATATTCATGAGTGCCTCTCCCTCATGTCAGAACTTGCACACAAGAGCAAATATTCTGTTACAATTAAATTCAGATACCAAAGTCCAATGTTCCATGGGCTAAAACTATGAGCTAAACTCTCATAGTGATAATCTGTTAAACCCCCATCGCGCCCCCCCCCCCCCCCTCCCTCTCTCTCTCTCTCTATATATATATATATATATATATATATATATATATATAATCTGGTTCAAATCCTTTGGAAGGACACAAGAGACTTGTGTCCTTCCAAAGGATTTGAGCCTAGATCCTTCCCACTCAAATCTAACCCTCTGATATTCGAATACAACACTCCATTGAAGTTGATTTATATTATTTCAAGTATTTAAAAATCACAATCAAGTGTTTTGAATACTTTTTACTCTTGGATCAAGTAGAAAAAAAATGGACGGTCTAAATAGTGAGTTGGTTAGTTTAACGGTGTAGAATATTTAAATCTAACAAAAATTAGTTTGTAGGGGGTTTTAAATGTTTAGATCATAATCAAATGGCCAGATCGATAATTTGCATGTCTAAAGACATAGATCTAACCAACCCACTACTTTCAGCCGTCTATTTTGCGCCGCCTGATGGATGGGCAAAAAGTATTCAAAACACTTGATTTTTTATTTATAAATACTTGAAATAATATAGATCAACTTCAAAGGAGTGAATCTTGTATTTGAATGTCGTAGGATTGTATTTGAATTGAAAGAATTCGGGCTCAAATCCTTTCGGAAGGACACACAAGTTTTTCTCTCTCTCTCTCTCTCTCTCTCTCTCTCTCTCTCTCTCTCTATATATAATATATATATATATATATATATATATATATATATATATATATATATATATATATATATATATATATATATATATATATATATATATATATATATATTCAGAAAAATGTAAATCAGCTGACTGCTTAGAGTGTCTCTCAGCTGGCGGTGACATGGCGTAATTTGTACTACAGAATTGGGTAATCTTTATAGAGTCCCGCTTTTAAATATATCTAAAATTACTAAAAGACCCTACTGGGTAATCTTTTATATACATGTATCAGATCTCTCTCGTTCTGTCATTTTTGATGTCGAGCCCCAATCATAATCATATCAGGCCACCCCATCTCGCTGCCGACCCCGCCAACTTTCTCTCCAACTGAGTATGAATCAGGTCTCTTCAAGTGCAACTTCATTAACGAACGAAAAAATGAAACCAGAGAGAGAAGTTTGTATTATGAACCAAAGGTTATGTTTTTTTTCAGATTTTATGTATTATTCATGTCTTGATTTGTCATTCTCAGTCCTCACTGCAAATAATTATTATGTTTGTATCGAGATTGTGACCATCGCAAATACAAGATTCATATGAAGAATTTGATCTTTGTCGTTGTCCTCATCAACAATCTTTTTGCTTTTTTGTTGTGAATCTGCGACCTTAATCACAGTCATAAAGTAACTTGAATACTTCTTTATTAATTTTTTTATACGCAGATATTATAGTTTTCAGGAATGCGACTAAACTCGCAGTGATCAATAAATAATTTCTCAATTGTTATAAAATCGATCTTAGTTGCAGTCTACAATTATATTAGGATTGTATCATGTGGAACTCATAGACTTGTCATTTTTTGTACTTAATTGATATACAAATAAATTCTTTTTTGTAGAAATTTATAATATGATCTCCAAGGATTTTACTGACTGCGACCATAGTCACAATTTACTTATGATTTTATATATTTATTCTTCACTGTAGCTCTTATCTGTTTTTTCATGCACGAGAACTTTTCATTTGTGTTACTCGCTGTGACCTAGTCACAGTTTGTTTTATTTTTTGATATACAATGAATATATTGTGGTGCATGCTATTTGCTGATGATATTGTCCTAGTCGATGAGACGAGAGCTGCAGTAAATACCAAATTGGAGTTATGGAGGCAAACTCTAAAATCTCGAGGTTTTAGATTAAAGCCAAAACAGAGTATATGGAGTGTAAATTCAGTAAACAGAAAATCCAAGATTATAGTATTGTGAGGTTAGGTGGATAAGAAATACCGATGAGCAGTTATTTTAAATACCTGGGTTCTATTATCCAAAGGATGGGAAGATCGATAGTGATGTCAACCATACGATCCAAGCTGGCTGGTTGAAATGGAAGAGCGCAACAGGAGTTTTATGTGATCGCAATATTCCGTTATGGCTGAAGGAAAAGTTTTATCAAACTGTTATTAGGCCAGCTTTGTTATATGGCACAGAATGTTGGGCTATAAAGAGACATCATGCCCAGAAGATGAGTGTAAGATGCGCATGCTCGTTAGATGTGTGGTAACACACGAAGAGATAAGGTGAGAAATGAGGATATTTGTACTATGATAGGTGTAGCCTCTATAGGAGAAGATGAGAGAAAATCGCCTACGATGATTTGATCATGTGCGACGTAGACCTACAGATGTATCAGTCCGACGAGTAGAGCATATCAATTTAGGGCAAGTTAAAAGAGCGCAGGGGAGAAAACATGGATGGAGGTAATACGACAAGATATAGAGGCTAAAGGTCTTAATGAAGGCATATTGTTCGATAAGAATGAGTGAAGAAAGCTGATCCATGTGTCCGATCCGGTGTAATTCTCTTTTGGTTCATGTAGCCTACCCCAATACTTGGGACAAATGGCTTAGTTGTTGTTGTTGTATATACAATGAAATATACTGATTTGAGAGGATTGTGATCATGATCGCAGTATCAACTATCGATATAGTTAACTTTGGACTGCGACCATGTTCACAGTTTTTAACTTGCTTTAATGTATAGTGATCAAACTGTTTATTGTCGGGACTGCGATCATGATTGCAGTTTCATGTATCAATATAGTTAATAATGCACTACGATCATATTCGCAGTTTTTTACTTGTGAGTAATTATTAACTGAATTTTGTGACCATGATCGTAGTTGAGATGCAAAACTAATAACTTTTCATTATAACCACAGAGTGTGAAGTTTATTTATGGAAGATCATTTTCAGTTGAGAAGCATACTTTACATATATTTTAAAAATATGGAAGATCATTTTCAGATAAAAGTAAATTTTATTCACAACATAATATGGTCAGAAAGAAACCTCACAAAAAAGCATTAAAATCTCTTAAAAGAAGACAAAAATAAGGTAAATATCAGAAGACAGAAAATTCTAATCCTCGTCGTCATGACCGGTTGTATTTTGCACCATATAATACAGGGTAAGTATTGATATTCTAAAAATTAATTGTCACACACATTTAATTTAATTTCTCATATATGAATTTATCTTGTAGTGGCTATTGGACTCTGTGCGTGATTGACACGAGCTTTTCTCTTATATATTGGTTAGACTCGTTTGGGGGCGAAATGCAGAACGATATCAAGAAAGTAATTGATTTATGAGTATTTAATCTTATTTATATTTATTAATGTATTAAACACTTCTAAAATATTTATTAATAATTTTATTTATTTTCTGTAATTTATGAGTAGGGCGTTCACCATGTTGAATCCAAGATGATGGGGTAGACTTACTTCATAAAGGAGGATTTAGGTAATTATTTTAGAAATCGACGAAAAAATTTTAAGTTTTAAATTTTGCTTAACTCATATATTTCAATTCTTGTAATGTCCCCGTCAATCAGATTTCATTGTTTGTGGATATTATATTATGATGTATATGTGTCAAATCATTACTTTGCAAATTAATCCCATTCCAAGAAAGGTATAATCTTTTCTGAAAATTTATACTTTTATGTTAATATTTACAATTAACATAAATAAAAATTAAATATGTTTACAGTTCGATGAAAATAAAACGGCATATATAGATGTGAAATTGTTGGAAGTTTAGGAAGAGTGGGCGACTTATTTACTGAAGTGTATTGATGGTAATTAAGTAAAGTTTTAGGGAATCTTATGTAAAAAAACATGTATGTAATGTATTGTGTTAAATTATTCTTATTCTCATTATGTGTGTGTGTGTTGGATTGATTAGCTGGATTAATATGTGTTTGATGATATAAATGCATGTGTGGGATTTTATTATGAGTACTCTGTCTGGTTGGTTAGCTACAATTTATATTTGATATGATTCTGTTTGATATGTATAGGCTGTTATATGGCTGGTTGGTTGGTGCTGCAATCTCTGTGTTATCTGTGCTGCGACCTGTGTGTTATTTGTTTCTTTTTGATATGTATAAAAGTTTTGTTTTATTATTTAAAAAAATAAATTAAATATAAGATGTCCATTTAAAATCGACGTCTATAAAACTTTACACGTCGGTTTTTTAATTAATCGATGTCTAGTAACCTTTACACATCGGTTATAGTTATAACCGAAGTTTAAAATTAAGTATGTAGCTACGGTTGTAATAATTTTCAACGTCGGTTCTTTCTGAAACCAACGTGGATAAATCCCTTTCTCAGTGAAGTTTGTCGTTGGATTTCTCAATAACTGATGTGGAAAGTTAAGTTTTTTATGTCGGTTCTTTAAAGAATCAACGTGAAAAACATAAATTTCCATGTCACTTTAAAACCGGTATGGAAAGTTGAAGATTATAGACATCAGCCGGATAGACGTCGGATGCTATTTTTTTTAACGTTGGTTCTTTGCGAAGTGAAATCTCTAGTAGTGTCATCACCATCATAATTAGATTCATTGTCTTTATTCTCCTCGTCTTTCTCTTCATTCTTTCTTTCCTCGTCTTCTCCCTCGTCGGCCGGCTCGTCCTCTTCGCTTTCTTTCTCCTTTTGAGGGTACTTTGGTTTATTGATAAACTTTCAGAATGAATTGTCTGTATCACGTTCTTCCTCCGATCCGTGTCGAGAAGAACCTTCAGAGGACATTCTCAAAGAAAGCACGCCTTCAGCATCAGAGAACATGTTTTCATCAAGCATGTCTTTGTAAAGTGGGAGAGGAATAAGGTCCTCACTAGGCCCAATGAAAACCTGATCATCCTCATGAAGAGGAGGATCAGAAGCAACATTATTTGATGTATGAGATAGTCAAAAGAAGAGAAGTTCAAACTGCCATCAGATTCACTAGAATCTCTTGAATGGGAAAATGATTGAAGTTGAAATCCAAGCGTTCAGAAGAAGAATATGGGAAAAACATGATTCAAAAATAAATTATTTCAAGAAGGTTGAAATCAAATTGAAAAGAAGAGCACAAATATTTTTTTTAGATATAAGTATTTTTAAAATATATTACTTATAAGCACTACAAAAAGGCCAATATTGTGAAACAATGTCAATAGTAATAATAAGTATTAGAGATGATGGTTGAGTATTCAAGAAGAGTAAAAATTAAATATTTAATTGAAATAGTTTTGGTGAGAGAATCCAAAGTGTTCTCTTTTTTCAGAAGTTTATGATGTGAACTACAAATTAGCTTTTTATAGAATATTTTTTTCTATATATTTAAATTTCACATGGTGCACATCTTTTCTTTATCAAGATTAATTTTAGTGCACTGCTTTTTTTGAGACTGTTGCTGCATTAATTAGTCTCTAAAACTGCATATCTCATATCACATCTTCACATTTATTTAATATTAAATTCTGCTAATAATACCTCTCTTACATGCTTCTAGGTCAATGGTGTGCGATGAAGAAGAAGACTCTAAATCACCACTTAATGGGTGATTAAAGGCCTATAATATAGCCATTGACTTTAGAGAGTTGATTCGTCAAAACCAGGGGCTTAAAACCAGAAACCGGGACTGCAACTGACAGGGGACAGATGGGACAGCGCGCTGCAGAAAGGGCCGCGCGCGGCTCTAGAAGAGCCGTGGAACGCGGCATAGCTGCGTTTTGGCGGCCATACGGGCGCGGCCACGCCTGTACTTTGGGCCAGGGTTTGCCCCCTGGCCCCCTTTTCTCTGGTGCCTATAAATACCCCTTGAGATTTTTCAAAGAAGAGATATACAGAGAGTAGTGTAGTTTCTTCCATGTTGTAGTTTAGGGTAGTATAATTTAGCTTAGTTCTTCTTCTTTCTATGTATTTTTTATTTCTTATAGATCTTGTAATAGGAGAGAGAGTGGTATATGGTTGGAAAGCAAGAGTTCTTGTAATAGAATGTGACAATCTATGAAAGGTTCTCTCTTTACCTTTCTTTATTTTCTTCTCTCTAGCTCATTTTACATGTTTAGCTAATCTTTTCTCTCATAGCAACTAACTACTAATCACTAACTAGTCTAACTTCTTATTTGATAATCCACATGAATCTAATAGCCTCTATTTGGCCTTGCTCTTATAAGAGCCATTGATGGCTTATGATGATAGATCTAACACTCTAACTTCCTAACTCTCTAACAAGTTAATATTACTTTACTGCATGCTTACTCTTAGTTTTAATGGTTTAAGTGTAGCTTGCACTTGTTTTGTTGAGTTGGGATGCGATGAGTTACATATGGGTCATGCTTTGAAACACTCTTGAATCAAAGACTAGTGATTGCCAAGGATACATGTGAGGCAACTATCACTAAGAGGTTAGCATGTTAATGGAGTCATTAGTAGTTAGTAGCTATGAGTTTCTTTCTTTTTCACTTTGTTTTAGAAATTTACCAAAATCACAAATATCTTATCTTCTATGTTTCCCACTTCTTCGTGTTTCACCGTACTTCTCTTTTCCATTCTTTGTTTTCCTTTCTTTTCATTCTTTCAAACATTGAAGAATCGTTAATATACACGTGAACATACCGTGTAAGTTTCTATTGCCTCCGTCCTTATGGATTCAACTCGTTTAGCCTCTATGCTATAACGGAAATATCGAGGAAGTCAAAGCACACACACTTTAAATATCAGTTTCAAAACATACACTTTTGTGCGCGGTTTTCCCCGATCAAATTTTGGTGCCGTTGCCGGGGATGGGAACGGTTTGATTTTACATTTTTGTTAACTTTTCTTCTTTGTTTTTTGGTGTGCAGGTTAAAGTTTTAGTATTGCAAAAGTTCACACTTTCTCTTGTGTGGTTAGGTAAATTCTTATATATTTTTATATTCTGCTGCTAGTTTTTATTTATATTACTTGTACACTGTAATAATTGTAAGAACTAAAATACGAAAATTGGATACTTTAAAATGGTTTAGACATTTGCATCTAGGCACGTGTCAATTTTCATTCTAATATACTGTATTTTGTTCTTGTGTTGTTGTGATCTTGAAAGAGGTGTATATATTGCATTGCATATAGTTAGGACAAACATTTTAGTGATTTACTCGCTTTTTTGTTTTCATTCTTATCTATATTGCACATTTGCACGAATTGAACTTAAGGGCAAAACCCAAGACAACATAAGGTGGAAAGTCATTACCCTCCCTTGGCCCAAAAATCACCTCCTCACTCATACAACCCAAGCCTTAATAAAATTGTTAGACATTGGCCCTTAGGGACATCTCGGACTTATTTAGGAGATTGACCTAGGGGAAAATTGTTAGAAGTTGATTCTTGTCAAATCGGTGTCTAAGGTTGATTGAGAGGCGAAATCTCGAAGAATAATAGTTTGGTATAATTAGGCCCGTTGCTCCGGCACGGATATCTCCCATTGATCTTATCCCTACCGGGCGATTAACTCGTGGTGAGATTCCGACAATGTACCCCCGTGGATAGTATAACCAGTTAGGAGTCGTCTAGGTCTAAGTCAACCCTAGCATAAGCTTGTTTCTTTTTCTTTTCTTTATTTGTTTGTTTGTTTGTTTTTTCTTTTTTTGTAAATTGTGAAATGAATTTCAACAATAATAATTTTTTCAATCATAATATGAATCCATATTTCACCCCAACCTCATTTGATTCGGATAACTCTAACCCGGCTATGTACAATATGAACCAACAATATATGCCGAGTTGGGATTATCCGACTCAATATGACTCATATCCCCAATCTTATGACCATAATTTTCAAAATAATTTCAACTCTTCACAAAATCAATGGGTATTCACCTCCCCCGAGTCAAATTTTCAACCATCTTATCCACAATATTCATTCCCCAATTCGACTTCATATCCTCCTTTTTCTGTTCCACCAACTGAGAAAAAAATCCAATTTGGAAAGGAGTATGGAAGCCATGCTTGAGTCCCAACAATAAATTCAAAATTTGCTCAATTCACAATCCTTCCCAAATCAAACTCCATATACTTGTTGGCCCAAAGGCCTTCTACCCTAGTTTGATGATGATTAACTCATGTAGTTATGTTTACTAATATTCTTGTGATTTTAGTTACAGATTATTGATTAAGATATTAGTTGGTGATTGCTTCCAAAAGAGGAGTTTAGAAGCCTTCACATGGTGATTCCAGGGCCCAAGCTTCAAGATCACACATTGCCTAGCCATGGATGGAGTTTTGGATCGGATCTACTTGAAGATGGAGATCGTCAAGAAGACTTAGGTATCCTTAGTTTAGTTTAGTGTGTTTTAGATCCATTTCTAAAAGATAAGAATAGTTAATATGCTCAAGTGCACAACACATACGTTTTATGATTTTTTGGTTTTTAGTTTAACCGATATATGTTTTCATGAATAGCTGATCAAAATAAGTTTACATGGTTTATATGTATAATAGATGTATTCTAGTTATACATACATGCTTACATGACTTATACAAACTTATTTTGACTTTCCTATTCATGTATTGAAAAATCCAAGTTTGATAAAAATACATGTTTTGGTTTTTGGTAAAAATGATAAGACACAAAAATAGTTCATATTGATTGATATTTGAGCCTAACTTTTTATCACATGTTTACATATCAATGCAAAATGATAAAACTATTTTTGGGTATTTTTTACAAGACTTAAAAGGATTTTCTAAAATATTTTTAACATGTGTTTCTGTCTCTGATTTGTGGCTGACAGGCCAGGTCGGCCGACCGCACGGGTCGACCGTACCAAGGGCCGGTCGACCCTTGCGGTCGACCGACGTGCACAAGCCTGTGCACGTTTGGCAGACACAGGGACGGTCGGGCGGGCGGCCGACCGGACCTGAGAGCAGTGCTCTCTGTTTATTTGGGTCGACCGGGCGGTCGACCTGGTTGCCCCAACGGTCACATTTCTGACCGTTGACGGTCGGCCGGGCCGGCCGACCGGTAGCCTGTCAGGCTACCAGATCAGCCTAACGGCTAGTTTTCTGATGGGGCTATATATACCCCATCTCTTCATGGTTTTAACCAAGAATTTTAGAGCTGATTTTCTCCCATTCTCTGGTTTTAAAAACAAGTTTTAAAAAGTGTTTAAAGAGCAAAAAGACTCATTCTATTTGTTTTTAAGTGTTTTGTTATTTTCAAAGAAACTAGGTTTTGGAATTGTTTTTGAGCAAAAATCTCTATATCATTTTTGGTGTTTTCCCAAGAGTTTTCTTTGATCAAAACACTTGTTTTCCACACTTGAGCTATCTTCTATCCGAATCTATTTAGGATCCTTTTGTTTGTGGAAAAGGAGAGATTGTTTGTGGTTGAAAGAGACCACCCATTGTAAACCCTCATTATTTGGTTGCTCCCTCTTTGGTAGAGGTTGAGGTTGTGGATTTGAGGTGATTGGTTTGCTCTCTCTTTGATAGAGGTGGAGATTGGTGTTTACTCCCTCTTGGTGAGGTGGAGTTGGTTGTTGGTTTGTATCCCTCAAGTGTAAGGTGGATTGGTTGTTGTTTGGCTAAGGGCCTACCCCTCTTGTGTGAGGTGGTGTTTGTATTGAGAGAGGAGTTTGGTACTCCTTGTGTTGTAACAAATCCTCTTCGGTAGAGGTTCCCTCGGTGGGAGATAGTGGATTGGAAATACTTCATGGTGGTGAAGGCGGGGATGTAGAGCTAGGGGCTCGAACCTCGAAACATATCTTGTTGTTAGCGTTTGATCCACTTGTCTCTCAACTCTCTCTCTCTTTACATTTGTGCATAGCATCATTCTTCATTCTTATCATTTATTGCTTGTGTTGTGCCTTACATATTTCATATTGCTATATCTTGTATATGCTTGGTTTTGTGTGTGCCTCACTTATACTTAACCACAAGAGCTTCACATAGCACCTCAACCCATTAAAGGAGAATCTAGAGGAGTTAGTCCAGAGCCCTTCACGGGGAATTCGGCTATACTTGTGTGTTGTATTAAGTGTGTTGCAATATTTGTTTTAAGCTTCCGCATTTAGCGCATTTAGTTCACTAGATTAGCATATCACCTATTCACCCCCCCTCTAGGTGATTTACAATTGGCATTAGAGCACTTTCAATTGGTATCAGAGCCAACGCTCCTGATACTTAGGCTTAACATCCTAGGTGTGAGATCCATTTGTTTGCTAATCTTGTTTGCATTTGCTTGTTTGCACACATATAGTTTGGACCCATGGCCTTCATGACCCCACCTATGTTTGACCCTTCCAACATCATTGTTTGGAAGACTAGGATGTCCATCTATTTACAAGCCCTAGGATATAAAGTTCACCTTGCCATTACCAAGGAATCCTTCCTTAGTGATATCAAGCATATAGAGGCTAATGCACATGCTCTAGAGGCCATTAGAAGCACGCTTTCAAAAGAATATCTTATGAGTGTTTCTAACCTTGATTCCGCTTTTGCAGTATGGAACAAGTTGACAACAACCACCACCTCCAAGCTTCAAACGCCTATCCAACCGGAGGAGTCTAGTGGAGAATCTGACTCACAATGCTTGATGGTCCAAGGGAATGACTCCCTTGAGGTACTTTCGGAACCCCACTTAGATTGTGATGATGCTAGTTCTTCATGTGATGAGAATATTGATCCCCATGTTTTAAATGAAGAACTATCTATTGTTTGTGAAAAACTTATTGAAAAATATAATGTTTTGAAAAGAAAAGTCTAGGCATTAACAATGAAAATAAAAATTTGATTGCTAGACTTGATATTGTTTTGCAAGAGAAAGAGGAGATTGCGAATGAGAGGGATTCATTAAAATCTCAACTTGATCTTGCACTTAAAGAAAATGAGTTTTAAAATCTAAAAATGATTGTGAAACTCTTTTGAAGAAAAATGAAAATTTGTCTTCAAAAGTTGATTTTGTTTTAAAAGAAAATAATTCTTTAAAAAGAGAAATTGATTTTATTTCAAAAGAATTAGAAATTTATTTAAATAAAAATAAATCTTTAAAAAATGATATTGTTTCTCATGTTTGCCATGCTAGGGTAGTTTCACCTAGATCACCCCTTGCATGCTCCACTTCTTCTTTAATTAAAAATGATATAAATGTTTTAAAGAAGAGTATTGATTGTTTGGGCTCCACTTTGAGCCAATGTACTTTAAATCATACACGTTTGAAAACCTTGGTTCGTAAGAAACAAGGTCCATCTTTACATGTACACCCATCACGGCATACACATGCTTCTCACGATCACCATCATCACATGTATGCTCATGTGTACACATGTACACATTGTGGTCGAAAAGGCCACCTTGCTAGATTTTGTTATGATCATGTTTATCATGAAAATTTAGCAACTAATCTTATTTGGGTTAGAAAAGATACTAACCCCCGTGGACCCAAAAGGAAATGGGTACCAAAGACCACCTCTATGCTTTTTAATGTAGGTGTGGTCTCTCACATGACGTGAGAGTTGCCGTACCTTGGAGTGGATGCGTTCCGAGCTTCATGAAAATCAATTGGATGCATCACTTTCAAGGGAAGTTTGGTGGAGAGGACCACCATGTTTTGGAGACAAGGAGAGTTGCCTTCTAAGTTTTGGTAATGATTCCTAACTCCTATTTATTATTTTCATGCTTTTAATATTCATTGTTTATAGCATGTTTCATTGTTTAGTGATTAGTATCAAAATGCCATGTTAATTAGATTCTTGACATACATGTATAGTATTTGAGACACCCATGTTTAATATGGATTATTATTTTGTGTTCTCGTATTTGATTAGCTATCATGTACATCATAAATCTAATAACATGTGGATTTACATAATGATCATGTTTATGCTTATTGATTTATATCTTGGTTTTATGCTTCATGTGTTGATTACATGTTTAGATGTTAGTTTTCATTAAGACTAGGATTTATACTTATGCATATAGTGGGCCACAAATAAATCTATATATGTTTGGGCTTGATTGCTTATTTGAACCCATTAGATGTGCTAGTATAGTCTAGTTTTGATGATTCATGCATTTTAAACTTGTATTCCTATTTTTGAATTTGTTTTATGAGTTTTTCATTTCATGTATATGTGCATTTTGTCAAACCTTAAGTTATACATGTATACCCTTTGAGTCATTTGCTTGTCATGCAAATCTTTATTTATGGACTCAATTGTTTTTAGGGATATGTATATATACTTTTTGTGTTGACAAATCATACATATGCCTTGAAATGAAACTTGTTTTAATGGAAATTTAAAGTTTCATGTTTTTGTGTTTATATTTAACTTCATGTATATGTCCATTTTATTCAAATTATTGTTATACATATACATCCTTTTTGAGCCACGTGCCTTCATGCATATATCTTTGTGGACTCGTTGTGTTTGGATATGTATGTATACTTTAACTTGTATAGGACATACATATACCTTTAAGATTAAATAGTTTTGATGATTTTCATGTTTTCTTATTTCAAGGGATATTGAGCTTAATTGTCCACCTTTCATGATTACGATCTTCACATTATATTTGTACACTCACTTTTATTGATTACTCATGTGTTTGTTTTCATGAGACATATTTATGCTTAATTGATTATGAGTGTTGACTATTTTGTGAATTTCATGTTTTCATGAATAATTTTTTTGTTTTATTCCTTACTTGAAGGATTTCGTACTAGTTTACAAATTTTTCATATAACTAGTTACGGTATTCTTCATTTTGGTAGAATTTTCAAACAAAGCTTATTTTCAATCTATTTTTGAAAACCCTACCTTCTATGGGAGGTTGGATGGGAGATCATGTTCATGTATGCTTTAAAATGAAAATCATTAAATCTTGAACCATGATTGGGTGGTAGATAATATGAGATATACATTTGATCTTATTGTTATTTCAATTGGTATCATTGGACTCTTTCAATTGGTATCAATTTTGACCTTTCTTGTATAATCATATATTTTCGTATATGTATGCTTGCATTTCAAAGAATATCAATTTCAATTAGTTTCTATTTCCATACATATATATGTTTGTGTTTATGCTAAGCTTGAGCTTCAATTTTGTTTTAATTGATTATTTTTAAATTGGTATCAAGCCTACACATTATTTTTAGTTTGTATTTCATAAAGGGGAAGAAAATTCGATTTTCATATTTCAATTGGTATTTGTATTTCCACTCCCTTACTTTATGATTGAAAATTTCAAATTGGTATCATATGTTCAAAATGAAAATTATTTACAATTGGTATCAATGTAGGCTGTCTAAAAGTCACTAAAAGACAAGCCAATAAAAGCAGAGTCTCAAGTTCAAGGCGCGTTGGCTCGACACCCGCGTCTCAGCATCAAGGCGCGTTGGCTCGATATCCGCGTCTCAGCATTAAGGGGCGTTGGCTCGACACCCGCGTCTCAGCATCAAGGCGCGTTGGCTAGACACCCGCGTCTCAGCATCAAGGCGCGTTGGCTCGACACCCGCGTCTCAGCATTAAGGCGCGTGGGTCTAAACCCGCGCCTCAGTTGTAACCACCCGGATTACGGGGCCAGTCACCGCACAAGTAGCGGGAAGTGGCCCCTCATTGTGGAGCATTTTCAGGGGGCACGTTCACCCCCTAGGACCTCTATAAATAGCCTCATTTGCTATGAGGTCGAGGCAATCGGCAATCAGAGAAGAGAGGGGGGCGGTAAAAAAAAAAAAAAGAAGGATCAAGCATCAAAGAGGAGATCATCAACAAAGAGAGAGAAGACTCTTCGTCAAGCTTGCTGCGTACGAGCTGCTCTTCGCCTACCTTCTCTTTGAGAGTTTTGATAGACAAAGCTGTGTTACTCTTTCTACCACCCAGAGAGAAGATCCCCGACGGTCCCGACGGTCATCCGGTCAACGGAGAATAAGACTCACTCTCCACCGCCACACGAAGAACCCAGCCTTAAACAAAGGGGATTCAAGACTCAACATCTTCCCTCCCTTGTAACTGGAAGGAAAAGTCTGGTTGTAATAGTTTCATTTGATTCAAGGAAATCTTACACCCATCACTGTCTCTTCTTCTTTCCGGCGCATACAATCAATATGTTTTGTTTACTTTCAATTGGTATCAAGATGCTACTTTGACATATTTAAAATTGATATCTTAATTGATTGTCACCCCTATTTGGTTTGTTTTGTTTTAGACAAAAAGGGGGAGAACATTGTCTTTATTAACCTCTTTGTTGATTCTTTGTTTCGAACAAAAAGGGGAGAAAGATTTGTTGATTTGGTTTTGTTTTAACCCTTCATCGAAGGTTGTTTCTATATATTAAAAAGAGGAGAAGATTTTGTTTTGTTTTGATTTTTACCTCTTTATTGATGATTGACAAAAAGGGGGAGAAAGATGTTGGTTTATATATGCATGTTTATGTTTTGCATATATTAAGTTTAATTTAGTTTAATTTTAATTGGTATCTAGAGCATGTTTTGTTTTTGAACATTTCATTGGTATCTAGAACCTTTTATTGTTTATGCATAGATATGCATGTTGCATGTTCCATATTTAACATTCATTGCATATTTATGTTTATTTGTTTATGCATGAGTTAAGGGGGAGCTTCTTTGAAGCTTAACTTTAATCCATGCATATATAACTCCATGAGTTTTGTCATCATCAAAAAGGGGGAGATTGTTGGCCCAAAGGCCTTCCACCCTAGTTTTGATGATGATTAACTCATGTAGTTATGTTTACTAATATTCTTGTGATTTTAGTTACAGATTATTGATCAAGATATTAGTTGGTGATTGCTTCCAAAAGAGGAGTTTAGAAGCCTTCACATGGTGATTCCAGGGCCCAAGCTTCAAGATCACACATTGCCTAGCCCATGGATGGAGTTTTGGATCGGGTCTACTTGAAGATGGAGATCGTCAAGAAGACTTAGGTATCCTTAATTTAGTTTAGTGTGTTTTAGATCCATTTGTAAAGATAAGAATAGTTGATATGCTTAAGTGCACAACACACACGTTTTATTGTTTTTTGGTTTTTAGTTTAACCGATATATGTTTTCATGAATAGTTGATCAAAACAAGTTTACATGGTTTATATGTATAATAGATGTATTCTAGTTATACATACATGCTTACATGACTTATACAAACTTATTTTGACTTTCCTATTCATGTATTGAAAAATCCAAGTTTGATAAAAATACATGTTTTGGTTTTTGGTAAAAATGATAAGACACAAAAATAGTTCATATTGATTGATATTTGAGCCTAACTTTTTATCACATGTTTATATATTAATGCAAAATGATAAAACTATTTTTGGGTATTTTTTACAAGACTTAAAAGGATTTTCTAAAATATTTTTAACATGTGTTTCTGTCCCTGATTTGTGGCTGACAGGCCAGGTCGGCCGATCGCACGGGTCGACCGTACCAAGGGCCGGTCGACCCTTGCGGTCGACCGACGTGCACAAGCCTGTGCACGTTTGGCAGACATAGGGACGGTCGGCCGGGCGGCTGACCGGACCTGAGAGCAGTGCTCTCTGTTTATTTGGGTCGACCGGGCGGTCGACCGGGTTGCCCCAACGGTCACATATCTGACCGTTGGCGGTCGGCCTGGCCGGCCGACCGGTAGCCTGTCAGGCTGCCAGATCAGCTTAACGGCTTGTTTTCTGATGGGGCTATATATACCCCATCTCTTCATGGTTTTAACCAAGATTTTTAGAGCTGATTTTCTCCCATTCTCTGGTTTCAAAAACAAGTTTTAAAAAGTGTATAAAGAGCAAAAAGACTCATTCTATTTGTTTTTAAGTGTTTTGTTATTTTCAAAGAAACTAGGTTTTGGGAATTGTTTTTGAGCAAAAATCTCTATATCATTTTTGGTGTTTTCCCAAGAGTTTTCTTTGATCAAACACTTGTTTTCCACACTTGAGCTATCTTCTATCCTAATCTATTTAGGATTCTTTTATTTGTGGAAAAGGAGAGATTGTTTGTGGTTGAAAGAGACCACCCATTGTAAACCCTCATTATTTGGTTGCTCCCTCTTTGGTAGAGGTTAAGGTTGTGGATTTGAGGTGATTGGTTTGCTCCCTCTTTGATAGAGGTGGAGATTGGTGTTTACTCCCTCTTGGTGAGGTGGAGTTGGTTGTTGGTTTGTATCCCTCAAGTGTGAGGTGGATTGGTTGTTGTTTGGCTAAGGGCCTACTGATTGAGATTTTAAAGAATAAAAGAAGTGAAGTTCAGAATTCTTAGTCTCAATGCGAATCCGCTGTAGCAAGGGCTCGAGCGGGTCGTGATCCTCAGGGAAGGATGCGATGCAAGCTTTTGCGGCAGATTCCTCGTATGCTTTGAGTAAACACAGAAGGGATTAGATTTGAAGAGAATATGGATTAAAAAGCATGGTTTTACTGATCTACTACCACAACCCACTATGCAAGTCTTGGATGTTGAATTTCATCTTGAGATAAATGTGATTTACCCTAGGTTATTAAGAGTGATTCAAGTAAGAAAATACGATACTAGATTATAACTAAGTTCCATTATTAAAAACTAAACAAGTTTCATCCTAACATCTAAGTACAGCTTAAGAAAAGATTAATCTTAACTTTAGGCCGTCCTAGTTCTTAAGCATGAAGTCATGATGAGTCCTTTAATTGTGCAACCTAGATTAATAGATCTAGTTATCAGTTTTATCTTCAAGAAAAACAATTATTAAACCTAGGGTTTCTGATGGATGGTCATCAATCGATTCAAATCCTACTTGCCCTAGGGTTGCTTAAGTGATCAGCAAACCATACAAAGAATTAGTTGGACATCATTTTTTTTTTCTTTTTCAAATTATTTATTTTTTTTTTATTCTTTTTTTTTATTTTTAATTAGAAGAAAAGAAGAAGAAAGAAAACACGAGATCACAGATGAAAACCGAAGCGAATAAACACAGAGAAAATAAAATAAAATAGCAAGAATTAAATGTGCAAAAGAAAGTAACCTTTATTGCAGATGAGATCTCCAATTACAAAGCTCCTTCTTCTTCCACAACGAGCATGAAAATAAAAATTACAACTTTGAATAAAAGTGGCTAAAGAAAACCCTAATCGTCTCTGCATGCCCCCTCCCTGTTGCGACTGCACGGATATTTATAGTGCAGAAGGTCGAGAAGTCCCTGATAAACCTGCCCACAAAATTTGGGATCTGGATGAGATCAAAGTGCCGCGGATTTGCGGCGGTTCCGCGGCACTTTTGTGGCTTCTGGCCACGCGCTTTGGCGCGTGGCCTCTCCTGGTCCGTCCATGTGGGCTTTTGCTTCTGGAAGTGTGATCCTGGCTCTCCATCTTGGGATTTCGAGATAACTTAGTAATCAAGTTACCTTGATTTCAAATATCCCAAATCTTCTATCCACGAATTTTAGGCTTTTATCCTCATCCTGCAAGTATTTAGGGTTGGGTAGAAGTCTATCCTTCCTCATCTTTGATATTTGCAACTTTTAGCCCTTGTATTTGCATTTTGACTCTTTGTATTTGCGCTTTTTCACCTGGGCTTCAAACATGGGCTTGGATCTGGGCTTTTGGGCTCTTTAAGCTTTATTTATTATTAAAATAATAATTCGAGGCCTGCACACATTAAATAACGAAATATTAATAAATGTGCATTATAATATGAATAAATGTGCAAATGTGATGGTATATATGATGACAATTATGCATTTTTCACTACCTATCACACCCCCACACTTATCTTTTTGCTCGTCCTCGAGTAAAAATCAAAAAGAAAGAGAAAAATCTAACTAGCTAACTCACTTTCGTAGGAATCACGGTTGCACTTAGCATGTGCAACAAGCCGTTAAACCCCTAGGTTACCCTAGAGGACGAGTGTTGTCTCGTGAGGGTTTTCAGCGGATTGCACCCACAAAATCCATAAAAAGGAAAATATTTGAATTATTATTGAAGAGACTAAGTAGTCTATAAGTTTTAGGATCCTCATTTTTATTCATTCTTTAAACCTAGTCTTTATAAAATCAATTGTTATTCATTTTAGGTAAGGATTAAAATTGAATTTCTAATATAGTCTTTTTCGTTACCAAAAGTCATACGCACACTTGTGAATCTAGGAATTCCTTAACTTGGACTCTCATGCCTCTTTATTATTTTTATAACATCATCTAATTTTCTTTCGTGTAAGTATCAAGGCTTCTTGAGGCCCTCATACCTAACTAATTGACTATTAGATGTGTTAATATATTTATTTATTTATTTTTTTTGGCATGTATAACTCATCTAATTTTCTTTCGTATAAGTATCAAGGCTTCTTGAGGCCCTCATACCTAACTAATTGATTATTAGATATGTTAATACATATATTATTTTTCTTAGTCTTCTTAGGCTTTCTAATCCACCCATGTAACGAACTTAAAGTCGATGACTCCCAACCGGTTGGCTTTAGGGCACCAAGTGAGAAAACACCCCGCGGACTCAAATTCGAGTGAACTAGGCCCCAAAACTAAGGACTTTATTTTATTTACTCACCTTTAGGCATGAATACTTATGCTTCTTGAGGCACATGTATCAGCTTAATTGGTGATTTTTTTTCTTCTTTTTTTTTTTATGAGGCACAAGGTCTTTGTCTTAGAATCCTAGATATGCATTTGGTATGCACATTTCATTAAGGTAAAAATCAAGACTAATTATTTATTCAATTTCTCTCCTATACCTAAAAATTAAACAATTATTTATTTTGACCAAGTTTTTAGAAATCCTAATCATGATTTTCCTAATCCTTAAAACTAACTTAGATTTCTTTCAAAAAATAAGTCAAAATATTTCCTTTTTATAACATTTTTTTTTTTAGCAATTTTTTTTTTGTTTTTTTTTTTTAAAATGTTAGAACAAATAAAGAGAAAAATATTTTTTTTTTATCTTTTCTATGTTAGTAAACCCTCCCCCACACTTATCTCATGCATTGTCCTCAATGTATGAAATGCATGAATGCATGAAGAAAAATGTAAAGAGAGGCAAAGAATAATAGTATACCATAATATGTACAACACATGTATCACTCTCACCTAGAGCTGCTTAGGATTCATCCCTCTAGCTCGTTTCCCATCATTCCAATGGGTTCTCTTTATAAGGCACAATGGGGAGACCAACATTTTTGTTTTAACTTTCTCTCCCCCCAGTTTCATCTTCTTTAGGCTCTTCCTCATCATATGTCCACCTCCATTATTCAAAAATTCATCACACCTTTCAGTTGGAACTTCCTTGCCGAGAAATTCTAGCTCAGTTCCGTACATCTCCTCAAAACTTAAATCAACACTTTTCCCTGAAAGTGAATAATTAACCAACATCTCCTTAATCGGTGTATCTAAACATAGGAGTTCTTCTTCAAAGAGACTTTCGAAAGTTAAGTCAATCGGAGTTTCTTGAAGTATATTCTCATGCGATATTTCAGTGCTTGGCTCTTTGAAGATACTTAGATCAAATCTTCGTTTTTTAAAGGGAACTTTAAAATTATAATCCTCAACATGTGTCATCTTATCACTAAAATCGCACTTATCCTCAAATAACTTGTCAAGAAATAGAGACTCATTTTCACTTTCTTTTTCACAAATGTTCTCGATGAAGTTCACCTCAAATGTTTGGTCTTTAATCTTACGAGATTGGTTTTCCAGGTTGAAGACATTGACCTCTTTAGTCATGTTTCCAAAGGTCAACCTCATTGATCCATTCCTACAATTTATGATTGCATTTGCAGTTGCAAGGAACGGACGCCCTAGGATAACGGGAGTTTGAGACCGAAGAGTGGATACAGGTTCGGTCTCCAGAACAACAAAATCTACTGGGTAGATAAACTCCCCAACTTGGACGAGCACATCGGTAATTTCTCCTTTGGGAATTTTTATGGATCGGTCAGCCAATTGGATTGTAACCTTAGTCGGACTAAGTTCGCCCAACCCCAGTTGTGGTAAACTGAGAAGGGGAGTAAGTTGATACTTGCTCCCAAATCAAGAAGTGCATGCTTAATTGCAGTTTGACCAATTGTGCAAGAGATGGTGGGGCAACCAGGGTCCTTATACTTGACAGGGATCTGGTTAGACAATAGCTCACTAATGTTAGTGGCTAGAAAAACCTTCTTGGGCACATTAGTCTTTCTCTTCTTTGTGCACATGTCTTTAATAAACTTGGCATACTTAGAGACTTGTTGAATTGCATCAAGAAGAGGTATATTGATCTTGACTTGATTAAAAATCTCTCGTACCTTATCCATTTGTGCACATTGCTTATCTTTAAGCCTATTTGGGTAGGGTGCGATGGGCTTGTGCATATCTTCGGCTGACTTGTCTTTTTTCATGTTGTTGGCATTAAGTTGGGATGGAGTGGGATCAGGCAAGCTGAATGCTTGTTTAGAACTTGATGGTGTTGATACTTGGTTATCAACTTGTTTTCCCGACCGCAATGTATGAATCGCATTGCACTGACTCATATGATTCTCTTCAGCCAAGTGAGCTTGACTAGAGTTCCTAGGGTTTGGGAATGGTTGACTAGGTAGAGTACCCTTTTGCCTTTCTTGCTGATTCATTTGCATCTCTATCCTAGTCAAGACTTGAGCCAGCGTGTCATTGCTTTTAACGATGGTGTCCACCTTTCTTTCCAGATTGGAGAGCCTTATTTCCATTTGTGAATATTGGAAAGAGGGTGGAGGATTTTGATAGGGCGGATTTTGGAAATTGTTGGAGAATTTGGGCCTAGTTTGATCATTGTTACTTTGGCCCCAAGACAAATTGGGATGGTTTCTCCAACCGGGATTGTAGGTGGGCGAATATGGATTGTTGATGGGCGGATTGTTGGTGGGCCTTGTGAAGGCCGCACTCATATGTTCGGGCAAGCTTTGATGCGCGATAAAAACAGGACATTCCTCGAACACATGGTTCATATCTTGACAATAAGTACAGCCCGCCGAAGTTGTTGGGCTGACTTGGTTCACAGAGACTGGCTCTTTAGTTTCAAGAGCCTCTAGTCTTCGCATAACAGCAGCTAACTTAGCATCGGTTGCTATGTTGGCCTCAATGGAATGGATACCTCCTTTTGAAGAAGTAGGGTCATTAGTCCTAGATTTTTCAGGAGTAGGTTCCCATTGGATGGTATTTTCAGCTAATTCCTCATACAATTTCCATCCATCAGTTTCGTCCTTTTTCAGAAATCCTCCTTGGCACATGGATTCTAACAACGTTTTAGTTTGATATTCTAATCCATCATATAGAACTTGGCATAATCGCCATTTCTCTATCCCATGGTGAGGGCATTGGGTAAGGAGGTCCTTGAAACGTTCGAAGTATTTCCAAAAGGGCTCATTGGCTGTCTGCTTAAACTGTAGGATATTCTTCCTAATCAATGCAGTCTTGTGAACAGGATAAAATTTCTTTAAGAATGCCTTAACAAAATTATCCCAAGAAGATATAGAACCGGCCTCTAGACTGTAGAGCCATTTCTTTGCTAAATCCTTCAAAGCAAAGGGGATAAACCTAAGTTTGATAGCATCGTCTCCTAACTTAGGCATATTCATCATTTGACATACTTCTTCAAATTCCCTTATGAAGAAGTATGCATCCTCAGATTCAAGTCCATGAAATTTGGGAAGAGTGTTGATGTATTGTGGCTTGAGTTCATATGGGTCAACACTTTCGATAGTGAGCTGGATGCAAGAAGGAAGAGAGGTTCTAATAGGATAGAACCTATCTTGGAGTGACTGTGGTTGTGCCATGTGTGAGTCGGCTTGAGCTCGGGTGGTGAACTAGTTCTAGTTAGCCTGGATGTGAGTGGGTCTCTCGACCAAGCGGTCATGCACAATCAGCAAACAAGTTCACCCAATCAATCAAAAAGAAAAAGAAAAACAAACAAAAATCCTATTCTAGGGTTATCCTTGACCTAGACGACTCCTAACTTTAGACTGTCCTTAGGAGGTCTATTGTCGACGTCAACCACGAGCTAATCGGCCAGTTCAGGGCAAGACCGGTGGGAGGTTTTCCGTCAGAGACGTTCCTTAATTAAATAACCACCGTTCTTCGGGCTTTCGGCCCTCAATCCCTTCGCTAGACACCGATTTGGCAAGGGTTAATTTCGAACAACTTTCCTTCTTCGGTCAATCTCCTATTGAGTCCGAGTTACCTTAGGGCCAACGTCTAGTCAAGTTTTAATTAGGGTTAGGGTTGTGAGTGTGACTGGTATGATTTGTGGGCCAAGGAAGGGTGATGAAATCCCCACCTTATCTTTGTTATGGGTTATGCCTTTAAAATGGATTAGTGTACGTGTAAAGCGGTAGAAAAGTAATCACTCAAGAAAGCGGTAAACAACCAAGAGTGCTTCCTAATCTATATGCTATGCAAACGTACCTTGTCGCCAGCACTCTTCAACAGAATTAAAGAATAAAAATAGACACGTGCCCTAAAATGCAAGAGTCTAAAAAAATATTTTTTTATTTTTTTCAACAAATAGGTTAATGTTAATTATTAGCAGTTGCAGTGTGATCACAGAGAGATAATAACACAGCAGAAAATATACTTTTGCACTGCAGAGCAACCTGCAGAAAAATCCGTCAGTAGTGCACTACAAGTGCCGCGGATTCGCGGCTTTTGCCGCGTTTCTGCGGCAAACTTGTAGGTCCAAGTGCTCTGCCTTCGAGGGCAGAGGCACTGGATAGCTATATGTGCTTTCTGCTGCTCTGATTTTGTTTCCTGTTCTCTGTACCTGCAACAGAAAAGAAAGAATGATTAGAACGAGGAGATCGTGCCGTTCCTTCCCCGGCAACGGCGCTAAAATTTGATTGAGATTTTAAAGAATAAAAGAAGTGAAGTTCAGAATTCTTAGTCTCAATGCGAATCCGCTGTAGCAAGGGCTCGAGCGGGTCGTGATCCTCAGGGAAGGATGCGATGCAAACTTTTGCGGCAGATTCCTCGTATGCTTTGAGTAAACACAGAAGAGATTAGATTTGAAGAGAATATGGATTAAAAAGCATGGTTTTACTGATCTACTACCACAACCCACTATGCAAGTCTTGGATGTTGAATTTCATCTTGAGATAAATGTGATTTACCCTAGGTTATTAAGAGTGATTCAAGTAAGAAAATACGATACTAGATTATAACTAAGTTCCATTATTAAAAACTAAACAAGTTTCATCCTAACATCTAAGTACAGCTTAAGAAAAGATTAATCTTAACTTTAGGCCGTCCTAGTTCTTAAGCATGAAGTCATGATGAGTCCTTTAATTGTGCAACCTAGATTAATAGATCTAGTTATCAGTTTTATCTTCAAGAAAAACAATTATTAAACCTAGGGTTTCTGATGGATGGTCATCAATCGATTCAAATCCTACTTGCCCTAGGGTTGCTTAAGTGATCAGCAAACCATACAAAGAATTAGTTGGACATCATTTTTTTTCTTTTTCAAATTATTTATTTTTTTTTATTCTTTTTTTTTATTTTTAATTAGAAGAAAAGAAGAAGAAAGAAAACACGAGATCACAGATGAAAACCGAAGCGAATAAACACAGAGAAAATAAAATAAAATAGCAAGAATTAAATGTGCAAAAGAAAGTAACCTTTATTGCAGATGAGATCTCCAATTACAAAGCTCCTTCTTCTTCCACAACTAGCATGAAAATAAAAATTACAACTTTGAATAAAAGTGGCTAAAGAAAACCCTAATCGTCTCTGCATGCCCCCTCCCTGTTGCGACTGCACGGATATTTATAGTGCAGAAGGTCGAGGAGTCCCTGATAAACCTGCCCACAAAATTTGGGATCTGGATGAGATCAAAGTGCCGCGGATTTGCGGCGGTTCCGCGGCACTTTTGTGGCTTCTGGCCACGCGCTTTGGCGCGTGGCCTCTCCTGGTCCGTCCATGTGGGCTTTTGCTTCTGGAAGTGTGATCCTGGCTCTTCATCTTGGGATTTCGAGATAACTTAGTAATCAAGTTACCTTGATTTCAAATATCCCAAATCTTCTATCCACGAATTTTGGGCTTTTATCCTCATCCTGCAAGTATTTAGGGTTGGGTAGAAGTCTATCCTTCCCTCATCTTTGATATTTGCAACTTTTAGCCCTTGTATTTGCATTTTGACTCTTTGTATTTGCGCTTTTTCACCTGGGCTTCAAACATGGGCTTGGATCTGGGCTTTTGGGCTCTTTAAGCTTTATTATTATTAAAATAATAATTCGAGGCCTGCACACATTAAATAACGAAATATTAATAAATGTGCATTATAATATGAATAAATGTGCAAATGTGATGGTATATATGATGACAATTATGCATTTTTCACTACCTATCACCTACCCCTCTTGTGTGAGGTGGTGTTTGTATTGAGAGAGGAGTTTGGTAGTCCTTGTGTTGTAACAAATCCTCTTCGGTAGAGGTTCCCTCGGTGGGAGATAGTAGATTGGAAATCCTTCACGGTGGTGAAGGCGGGGATGTAGAGCTAGGGGCTCGAATCTCGAAACATATCTTGTTGTTAGCGTTTGATCCACTTGTCTCTCAACTCTCTCTCTCTTTACATTTGTGCATAGCATCATTCTTCATTCTTATCATTCATTGCTTGTGTTGTGCCTTGCATATTTCATATTGCTATATCTTGTATATGCTTGGTTGTTTGTGTGTGCCTCACTTATACTTAACCACAAGAGCTTCACATAGCACCTCAACCCATTAAAGGGGAATCAAGAGGAGTTAGTCCAGAGCCCTTCACGGGGAATTCGGCTACACTTGTGTGTTGTATTAAGTGTGTTGCAATATTTATTTTAAGCTTCCGCATTTAGCGCATTTAGTTCACTAGATTAGCATATCACCTATTCACCCCACTCTAGGTGATTTACAATTGGCATTAGAGCACTTTCAATACTCATTTTCTAGAATATCCAATTGAAGAAGAATCTGAGTTAGAAGAGCGCTTGGAAGTCTTTTGTAAAAAATTGCAATGATTTCAAAATATATTCGACTCATCATCTCAGCCAAATTTTCAAGAGTACTACTCATCTTTTCCAGTCTCACTGATTCAAAATGAACAACTATCAATACTGGACTTAAGTATGGAACCTTCAGCAATCGCAAAATCCGATGGACTTACAATTTCACCATAATTTTCAAAATCAACTTTCATACTCACCTTTTTAGAAGTACCAATTGCAAAAGGTATGGAAGACATGATTCTGACTCCAAATTCTGTTACCAAGCCTATTAGTCGGTTAGACTCACAAATGAGCGAATTGATCAATGAGAGCGAGGAAAGTCTTTCTTGTTGACGTTTGACCGATCCTTATATCCCTAACTCTACTGATTGGACCCAAGAATCATGTCATTTTGGAAATCCAGTTTCAATTTCATCATACTCATCTGAACTTGACCAACATCAACCTCTTGACATTTTGGCAACTTATCCTATTCCTGAAATTGAACTTGAGCTTGAAAGTGATCCTGAACCTCATGATGATAATTCCATTTCACTTTTTGATTCAATAATGACTCCGGTATCTTTACCAGATTTTTTCTCTATTCCGGAATCAACATTGAATCCTGTACTAGTACACTTGAAATTGAATCACCAATATCTTATGATCACACTTCATTAATAGAAAAAGTGTGTGAACATCAATTCTTTGGTTTGGACCCTATTTAAACCAATTTCGACTCTCATTGTTGACTCTCGACTTGATCTGAGTCAAATTCCTGAGCCGGCAACGGTTTTTGTTCCTGATCCATTTAAGTCCAAATCCATCATCTCCCAACATCACACTTCATTGTTGGACAAGGATGTTGAAGAAAATGACTTAGTAATTATTTTTGAAAATAGGAAATTAGATGGGGGTAATTTTTTCAATAAGATCATACAGTTCTCCAACATTTACTGGGTCATATTAGAGAGGTCATTAGTAGGTTCCTGCGAATTTCACATTATCTTGATTGGGTAGCAACGCTTGGCCCAATCAGACCACCACTGGAGCCATCACCATGAGGTAATTTTCCTTCTCTTCTCATTTGTTTCATGTATATACACATTAACGATGCATTGAGGACAATGTATGAGATAAGTGTGGGGGGGTTTTACTAACGTAGGTTATTTTAAATTTTTTTCTTTTACACTTATTTTTAGGAAATCTTAAATTTTGTATAGAAACTCTTTTCTTTTCTTTTACAAAACTTTTTGAATTAAGGGAAATAGTTTTGATTTATTTTTAAGAAAATTAAGATTATCTTAGGAATTAGGAAGACCTAAAATTATGAATTTTAAATGAGGTCAAAATAATAGATCTTTTTTAAATTTTAGGAAAGGAAGTAGGATTGGAAAGATAATTTGATCTTAAATTTTTTTCCTTAGATTTATGCACTTCACACTTACATAATTTTTGAGATTGAAACAAAGAATGAAAATGTCATAAAAAAATATATTTAAAAAATTATGATAATGAAAACTACTTATTGAAGTTGGGTAATTATGCCTCAGGAAGCATGATTATTCACACCTAAAATGGTGGACAAAAATAAAATAAAATACCCCTCAGTTTTGTGGCCTTATTTACTCGAGTCCTTAAGTCCGAAGGATGTTTTCTCATCTGGTGCCCTAAGATCACCAGGTTTGGTAGTCATCGGCTAAAGGCTCACTACCCGGGTAAATAAGAAAGTCTAAGAAAACTAAGAGAAGAAAAAAGAAAAAAAGAAAAAATAATATATATATATATATAATATAAATAAATGGCATTCACAGTTCACAAAATGCATATTTTTCTAAGAGTTCTATGAAAAGTCAAAGAATCAATTCAATTTTAAATTCTTACATTTAATTTATAACAAGATTTTGCATTTCGATTTAGTTTAAGGAAGAATAATTTCTGATTAACCCTGACCTTGGATCACGTATATTTTTACAAAAATACTTCAACACTTTTCTCTATTTCAAAATGCGTTTTCAAAATACTAACATTTGATTTTTTTTTCTTTATGGATTTTGTGGGTGTAATCCGCTGAAAACCCTCAGGAGACAAAACTTTTCCTCTATGGGAAACCTAAAGGTTTAACGGCTTGTTGTACATGCTCAATGCAATCGTGTCACCTGCGAAAGTGGTGTAATAATTTTATTAGTTTTTTGTTTTGCTCGGGACGAGCAAAAAATAAGTGTAGGGGTGTGATTAGTTTCTAAAACTGCATATTTTATATCACATCTTCACATTTATTTAATATTAAATTCTCTAATAATACCTTTCTTGTATGTTTCTAGGTCCATGGTGTGCAATGAAGAAGAAGACCCTAAATCACTATTTAATGGGTGATTAAAGGCCTTTAATATAGCCATTGACTTTGGAGAGCTGATTCGTCAAAACCAGGGGCTTAAAACCAGAAACCAAGACTGCAACCGACAGGAGACAGGCGAGATAGCGCGCGGAAGAAGTGTCGCACGCGGCTCTAGAAGAGCCGCAAAAACGCAGTATAGCCGCATTTTTACGGCAATACAGGCGCGGGCGCGCCCGTACTTTGGGCCAGGGTTTGCCCCTGGCCCCCCTTTCTCCTGGTGCCTATAAATACCCCTTAGAGTTTTTTAGAGAAGATATATACAGAGTATAGTGTAGTTTCTTCCATGTTGTAGTTTAGGGTAGTTTAGTTTAGCTTAGTTCTTCTTCTTTCTTTATATTTTCCATTTCTTGTAGATCTTGTAATAGGAGAGAAAGAGTGGTATATGATTGGAAAGTAAGAGTTCTTATAATAGAAGATGACAATCTATGAAAGGTTTTCTCTTTACACCTCTTTATTTTCTTCTCTCTAGCTTATTTTACATGTTTAGCTAATTTTTCTCTCATGGCAACTAACTACTAACCACTAACTAGTCTATCTTCTTATTTGATAATCCACATGAATCTAATAACCTCTACTTGGCCTTGCTCTTACAAGAGTCATTGATGGCTCATGATGATGGATCTAACACTCTAACTTCCTAACGCTCTAACAAGTTAATATTAATATACTGCATGCTTACTTTTAGTTTTGATGGTTTAAGTGTAACTTGCACTTGTTTTGTTGAGTTGGGATGCGATGAGTTACATATGGGTGATGTTTTGAAACGTTCTTGAATCAAGGACTAGTGATTGCCAATGACACATGTGAGGCAACTATCACTAAGAGGTTAGCATGTTGGTGGAGTCATTAGTAGTTAGTAACCATGAGTTTTCTTTCTTTTTCACTTTATTTTAGAAATATACCAAAATCACAAATATCTTATCTTCTATATTTTCCACTTCTTCGTGTTTCACCGTACTTTTTTATTCTTTGTTTTCCTTTCTTTTCATTCTTTCAAACATTGAAGAACCGTTAACATACACGTGAACATACCGTGTAAGCTTCTATCGCCTCCCGTCCTTATAGATTTGACTCGTTTTAGCCTCTATATTATAACGGAAGTATCGAGGAAGCCAAAGTGCACACACTTTAAATATCAATTTCAAAACATACACTTTTTGTGTGCGATTTTCTCCCGATCATGTATCACAGTAGATAGGATATTAAATACTGCAATTAGTTCAGAGTAATTAACATAGTACTTTTGATTTGTGATACGCGACTGCTCTCATCGTCGTAAGGCTAATCTACTTTGTTAGGTCTGATTGTTGCTAGGATTGCGACCTTTGTTGCCTTTTATAAATGATCAAAATTCGGTTACATGTGGCATGAGAATAAGGACTGCGGTTATGGTTGCAGTGCTTAACGATAGCATGTTTCGTCTATTATTTCTATGCAAGTTTTGTTCATTATCGATTTGAATTTTACTACTGTTTAGTAAGTACTGCGATTAAGAATTTTCTGTATTAGAGTTGATAGGATTTTAAGGTCTGCGACTAGGGTCGCACTCGTGATATAGGATTGAAAGTTGTGTTATACTAGGACTGCGACCATGGTCGCACTGCTAAAATATTTTGATAATATTTGAATGTATGTGTACTGTGATCCTGATCGCAGTTATAATGTACATTGAGAATAAAGTATTTCTTAATACCAAGATCGACCCTAGTCGCAGTTCATTAAAAATTGAATGAAATATTATCAAATCAATCTGCAAATATTGTGGCAATTACGAGAATATCGAATTTATAAATATCTGCGACCTTGGTCGGAGTCCTTATGACCAGTACAAAATATGTAGAAAATAAATCATTAACCATTGTATTTCATTATTTTTTTACACTATACATTTGTAATACAAAAAAATTATACGACTTCTTTATTAAAGTTATATGAATTGAAAATAACGTGAAAATAAACAATAAAAAAACTATATATTACAACCAATTTTCTAGTTTTCACGCATGATTTTTATGTTTTTTTGGCTAGTGCTTTTCTTACTCATTTTCTTGATCCGATCTTTTTTCCCCTTTATATTTCGATGTAGATGAATTAGGAAATTTATAACTGCAGATCAATTCAACGGAAATTTCTCTGAAAATGACAATTATTTTGGTAAAAATTTGTTTTGGATGAGTTTTTGTTAGGTTAAAAGCAAAAATAGGGGAATTTTGGTCAACGTGATTGATGGTTCATTAGGTGGGATTTTTGGGTTTTTTTAGCGCCTATGGCATAGATTGGGTCACGTCACCACTGGCTGAGAAACTCTCTCAGCTGGCGGCTATATATCTATATATGAGGGATCTGTACCTCAACCGCCAGCTGAGAGAGACTCTCTTAGCTGGCGCGACGTAGCTGAATTTTAGCCATAATTTTGGACGTTGCTACTATGATTCGCAGTTTTGTGTGAGGACTGTGATCAAGTCGCAGTATTTTTCTGAGAACTGTTATATGGTAGCAGTATTTCTTAAGGACTGCGACCATGCTCACAGTCTTTATTTGAGGACTACGACCATGCTCACGGTCTTTTTTCTAAGGATTGCTACCATGATCCCAGTCCTAATTAAACTGAAAATATATGAATTTTAAGAGTCGCAGTCAGTTGCGACCATATTGAAGCGCCAGCTGAGAGAGTCTCTCTCAGCTAGCGGCTGAGGTACATCTCATATATATATATATATATATAGAAAAATGTATATCAGCCCGCGGGCTGAGAGTACTCTCTCAGCCTGCGGTGACGTGGCTCAATTTGTCACCTCACTGACTTGCGGCCCGCTTTTAGGGAGAAGTTAAATTACCAAATACCCCTTATGATAACTTTTCTTTATTGTTTATTATTATTTTTCCCCCCTTTTATTTTGCCGCTCTTTATAGGATATAAATTACTTTTCGCCTTATTTCTTTACCTCTTTTTTGAAAGATCTAGTTTCTCCTTTTCAGCCTGGGATAAATTTTTTTTTGAAAATATAAAATCTTTTCAGATCAATGTTTTCAGCCTGCGATAAAATTCTACTTTATAGTTTATTTTTTTTATATATAATGTAGTCAGAGTCTTTGGTCGCATTGTATATTTAAACTGCGACCTTAGTCAAAGACTTTGGTCACAGTGTACATGGTTAAATGCGACCAAGGTCGCAGTGTTGTTATTGATAAAGATGGCCAGCAACTGCAATCTAAGGTTGCATTACATGGACTGCGACTTGGTCGCAGTACGTTAAGTAAGTGTTTTCCTTAGATTAACATGCATAGCGACCAAGGTCGACACTGCTGTTTTGGTTTAAGACTGCCGCCAGCAACTGCGACCAAGGTCGCCGTGTTGTTGTTTTATTAAGTGTTGTTTTGGATTAAGTCATTTTTTTGAATCAAAATGAAAAATGAAAAGTTGTCTGTTGTCTGATGCGACTTGGAGTCACTCCGTGAGACGCGACCTGTCATAAAGATTTTATGAGATCTTTTTAACGTCAAATCTACGTTGACGAACCCGCACCATTCGTTGTTTCCCGAAGCTGTTGTCCACGCGTCGGCTCTTCATTGAGACCATTAAGGCCGACGGTTCTGATTAATGAACCATTAATTATGGTTATTATGGGCTGGCTATAAATAGGGCTCACACTCTCCCTTTAACAGCCCATAATTAGACTGTTTTCATTTGAGAGCAATTGCTCTGAGAATTTCCGCCTTCTTCAGAGTCTCTAACAGGGGCCTGCCTCCATGGATGAAGATGACCCTATGCACGAAGATGACCCAGAGCTTGATTGTCCTTTTTCAGGTTCGCTGGGCCTCTGGGAGAATATTTTGGCCGGTGAACTTGATCGATGTTCGTCCACAAAGGAAGAAGTCATGGTCCTCGACGTCCACAGTTTTTAATACACGGGGACCTCAATAACACCACTGCTCTTATTCAACAAGGGCTCTTTTGATGTTTAATCTTCTTTGTACTGCTATATTGTAACACTCAATTTTATTGTATAAGAGAGCGTTTTGTATCATTTTCACATGCCTGGAGATAAATCCCTGGACATAAATAAAAAGACCTCAATAACACCACTGCTCTTAGTCAACAATGGCTCTTTTTGATGTTTAGTTTTCTTTGTACTGCTATATTGTAACACTCAATCTTATTGTATAAGAGATCGTTTTGTATCATTTTCACATGCCTGGAGATAAATGCGTGGACATAAATAAAAAGCATATTTGTTTTTTAATAAACTACGACCTTTGGTCGCAGTCATGCATTGCAAACAAAACAACTTGGACCAGAGACGACACTGCGACCAAGGTCGCATAAGACTATCAGTGCAAACAGAAACAACTGCGACCAGGGTCGACATTTCGACCAAAAACTGCGACTAAGCAACTGCTGCGGTGACGTGTCACCTCGTCGCAGTGTTGTTGTTGATTAAGACTAAAGACCAGCAACTGCGACCAAGATTGCAGATTATTTTTTTAAGACTGCGGCCATCAACTGCGACCAAGGTCGCAGTGTTGTTGTTGATTATTTATAAAGACCACCAACTGCGACCAAGGTCGCAGTGATGTTGTTGATTAAGAGTAAAGACCAGTAACTGCGACCAAGGTCGCTGTGTATTTTATTAAGACTAAACACCAACAACTGCGATCAAGGTCGCATTTTATTTTATTAAGATTACGGTCAGAAACTGCGACCAAGGTAGCAGTGTTGTTGTTGATTAAGACTAAAGTCCAGCAACTGCGACCAAGGTCGCAGTGTATTTATTAAGTCTGCGTCCATGGTCGCAGTATTTCAACCAATACATAGTAGTAAAAAATGTAATTCACACAATTAACTTTAGAAAACATATTTATATATATTTAAAAAGAAAAACAAAATACAATTTTTTTAACTTCTAATCGTCATCATCACCATCGTAATCAGATTCGTCGTCAAGAGTCATGCTTTCGTCTTCTGTCTCTTCCTCCTCTTCAGGTACAGTCTCATCGTCGCTTTCTTCCTCTTCATGTTTGTGTTTTGGTTCATCAATGAACTCCCAGAAAGGGTCGTCTGTATCAAGCTCAGATTCTGACCCGTAGCGAGACATTGTTTCAGAACTAAACATAAAATCATCATTTGATGATTGGCTTCTTTCCGGTGAAGACGGTGGTGATGGTGAAGACATTGTTTGAATGTATTGGCTTCTTTCCGGTGAAGACGGTGGTGATGGTGAAGACATTTTTTGAATGTATTTTCCGAACAGTGAGAGTAACGAGTTTGAGCAAAAATAACTTAGTATGTTTTTAATTCTTTGCTCATGACCCTTTATATATTTTTAATCCCGGAATTCCAAAAGGTTTAAGCTCTTGGACCACGTGAATATCTCTCAAATATATTTTCTATCTTTTCTCAAAAATTGTATACTTCCTAGGTGACTGTTCAGTTATCCAAAACAGTTTAAAAGTTAATACACTATAACTTTAAATTACTTTGAACTCCAAAACAGTACATTATTGCGACCAAAGTCGCATTGGGAACTGAGAAATGATTAACTGCGACCATAAATTGCATCCGTAGTAGGATTGCGACTATGGTCGCAGTGTTTAAGAGCAGAAGTCGCAGTTTGGATATGTAATTAAAAGAGCTTATAAGTTAATATAGTGAGAAATAGACCTTACAAAAAAAAATAGAATTAAAATCTTTTAAAAGAAGACAAAATATAATTGAATATCAGAAGATCAGGAAATCCTAATCCTCGTCATTATCACCATCATAAGTAGATTCATCGTCTTCATTCTTCTGCTCTTCCTCATCATCACTTATTTCCTCATCATCTTGCTGTTTTTGAGGTTTTTTTTGTTTCACCGATGAACTCCCAGAATGGATCGTCTCTATCAAGCTCTTCGTCTGCCCGTTGCTAGAAAGCGAGCCTACAGTATCAGAGGACATGCTTTCATCAAGCATGTCTCCGTCAAGTGGCAGAGGAATAATGTCTTCTTCACTAACCTACATGAAAACTTCATTATCATCATGAATAGGAGGATCAGTTAATACATTATTTGATGTAGTGAGATAGTCAAAAGGAGTGAAGTCCAGACTGGTATCAGATTCACTAGAATATCCTGAAGACAAAGGACCGGTGGGGGAACGATTGAAGTTGAAATCTAAGTGTTCAGAGGAAGAAGATGGGGAAGACATGATTCAAGAATGAATTTTTTTTTGGAAGTTTTTGAAATCAAATTGAAAAGGAAGAGCAAAATTATAGTTTTTTAGGTATGAGATAATATATTAGTTACAAGCATTATATAAAGGTCAATATTGTGAAAGAACATGAATAGTAATAATAATTGTTACAGGTGAGGGTTGAGTATGGTAGGACGTGGTAAAAAAAATTAAATATTTAATTGAAGATTTATTGCTGGAGAATCCGAAGTACAAATTAACTTTTTATAGAATTGTTTGCCTATATCTTTAGATTACGTATGGTGCACATCTTTCCTTTCTCGAGATTAACATTAGTGCATCTCTTTTTTTCTAGACTGGTGTTGTATCACGGTAGATATAATATTAATTACTTCTTTTACATAAGGCATGAGAAAGAAGATTGCGAATTTGGTCGCAGTACCGAAGGAGGTCGCATTGCTATACGATAGCATTTTTGTCTGGTATTCTTTATTCTGTATTAAGTCTGCGACCATGGAATGTTTTTTACTTTTCAATGCTAGAAGTCGCAGTCATCATTTAAAAGGGTATTTTGTCATTTTGATTCACGATTGTTTAGGCGGGATTTTTTGATTTTTTTTGGCGCCCACACTCTGCGACCGATGTGTGGCCTATATTCAGCCACGTCCCGCAGGCTGAGAAACTCTCTCAGCCTGCAGGTTGAGGTACAGTAAGCCCATATATATAATATATATATATATATATATATATATATATATATATATATATATATATATATATATATATATATATATATATCGGCGCAAAATGGACGGCCGAAAGTAGTGAATTAGTTAGATCTATGTCTTTAGACATACAAATTCTCGATTCGGCCATTTGATTATGATCTAAACATTTAAAAACCATATAAACCAATTTTTGTTAGGTTTCTGTTCTACATCGTTAAACTAACCAACTCACTATTTAGGCCGTCTATTTTTCCCTTGATGCATGAGCAAAAAGTATTCAAAACATTTGATTTTCGGTTTATAGATACTTGAAATAATATAGATCAATTTCAACGGAGTGGATCTTGTATTCGAATGTCAGAGGGTTGTTTTGAATTGGAGGGATTCAGGCTCAAATTCTTTTGGAAGGACACAAGTCTCTCTCTCTCTCTCTCTCTCTATATATATATATATATATATATATATATATATATATATATATATATATATATATATATATATATATATATATATATGAGAAAAATGTATATCAGCCGACGGCTGAGAGACCCTCTCAGCCTGCGGTGTCGTGGCACATTATTAGCCACACTAGAAAGGATGGCCCACTTACCGAAATAGTTTAAATTACTAAATAGCCCTGCTGTAAAAGACAGTAGATTTGTATAGTTTATTATAATTTTATATTTCTGACGTTACTCAATTTGTCACAATTATCTTTTATAACTGTGGCCAAACTGCAAACATTTTTTTATCAAATCACGAAACTAATTTGAATCCTTCTTTATTATTTTTTTGTTATCTGATTTGAAATTTAATGATTTTTTAATATAGTCGCAGTTTTACTTTTTTTTTCGCATGTAATGTATAAATTATTATTTTTTTTATATATTGAATTCGGATAAGGACTGCGACTATGATCGCAGTGCTTAACGAGAGCAAGTCGTGGTACTGCGACTATGGTCGCAGTACTCACGACAGCATTTTTTTTGGGTGAGTTTTTTTGCTAAATTATATGTAATAACGGTGTCTAAGGACTGATACTATAGTCGCAGTTTATGTATGGTTTTATATGTTTGATCTTCACTGTAACTTATTGTATGCGAAGTAGGACTGCGACGTGGTACTGCGACTATGGTCGCAGTACTCACGACAGCATTTTTTTTGGGTGAGTTTTTTTGCTAAGTTATATGTAATAACGGTGTCTAAGGACTGATACTATAGTCGCAGTTTATGTATGATTTTATATGTTTGATCTTCACTGTAACTTATTGCATGCGAAGTAGGACTTGGACTGTGGTCGCAGTGTTTAAGAACAACAGACTATGGTCGAAGTACTCACGACAGCATTTTTTTTTGGGTGAGTTTTTTGCTAAGTTATATGTAATAACGGTGTCTAAGGACTGATACTATAGTCGCAGTTTATGTATGGTTTTATATGTTTGATCTTCACTGTAACTTATTGCATGCGAAGTAGGACTGCGACGTGTACTGCGACTATGGTCGCAGTACTCACGACAGCATTTTTTTTTGGTGAGTTTTTTTGCTAAGTTATATGTAATAACGGTGTCTAAGGACTGATACTATAGTCGCAGTTTACGTATGGTTTTATATGTTTGATCTTCACTGTAACTTATTGCATGCGAAGTAGGACTGCGACTGTGGTCGCAGTGTTTAAGAACAACAGTCGCAATTTTTTCTAATTTGTGATATACAGTGAAATATACAGTGAAATATACTGATTTGAGAGGATTGCGATGATGTTCGCAATATTATCTGTTCATATATTTATTTTTGGACTGCGACCATGGTACCTATTTATAACTTTATTGAATGCAAAACGATCAAACTATTTATGACAGGACAGCGACCGTGGTCGCAGTTTCATATGTAATTATAATATGAGTACTGCGACCATTATCTCAGATAAGATGCAGAATTAATACCTATACGGTATACTTTATATGTATTTTAAAAATGTGAAAGATTATTTTACAGATAGAAGTAAATTTTATTTATAACATAATATGGTGAGAAAGAGACCTTACAAAAAAAGAGCATTAAAAGCTTTTAAGAGAAGACAAAATAACGATGAATATCAGAAGATCAGGAAATCCTAATCCTCGTCATCATCACCATCATAAGCAGATTCGTCTTCTTCATTCTCCTGGTCTTCCTGTTCATCACTTATTTCCTCATCATCTTCCTGTTTTTGAGGTTTTTTTGGTTCATCGATAAACTCTCAGAATGGATCGTCTCTATCAAGCTCTTCGTCCGATCCGTTGCGAGAAAGCGAGCTTATAGCATCAGAGGACATGTTTCATCAAGCATGCCTCCATCAAGTGGTAGAGGAATAATGTCCTCCTCACTAACCCACAAGAAAACTTCATCATCATCATGAATAGGAGGATCAGTTAAAATATTATTTGATGTAGTGAGATAGTCAAAAGGAGTGAAGTCCAGACTGGTATCAGATTCCAGACTGGTATCAGATTCACTAGAATACCCTGAAGAAAGAGGACCAGTGGGGGATTGATTGAAGTTGAATTCTGAGTGTTCAGAGGAAGAAGACGGGGAAGACATGATTCAAGAATGAATTGTTTTTCTGAAAGTTTTTGAAATCAAATTGAAAAGGAGCAAAAATATAGTTTTTAGATATGAGATAATATATTAGTTACAGGCACTATATAAAGGTCAATAATGTTAAAGAACATGAATAGTAATAATAATTGTTATAGGTTGAAGAGTTATGGCTAGAGAATCCGAAGAGTTTCTTTTTTCCAGAGGTTTACTACGTGAAGTACAAATAAACTTGTTATAGAATATTTTGCCTATATCTTTAGATTACGTATGGTGCACATCTTTCCTTTATCGTGATTAACATTAGTGCATCTCTTTTTTCTAGACTGTTGTTGTATCACGGTAGATAGATTATTAATTACTTCATTAAATTCAGTGTAATTAATATAGTATTTTTATAAGATGTGATATACGCGAAATGATCTCAGGGTCGCATGACTAAACTACCTTGTAAATTATAAAAAATCTTTTACATAAGGCATGCGAAAAAATTTGCGACTTTGGTCGCAGTACTGAAGGAGGTCGCAGTGCTGTACGATAACATGTTTTCGTCTGTTATTTTTTTATGTTATAAGGAATGCGACTATGGTCATGCGTGATATAAAAAAGTTTTTGTTATGCTATGACTGCGACTATTGTCGCAGTCGTCATTTAAAATTGAAAGTTATTTTGTATTAAGTTTGAGACCATGGTCGCAATGATTGAAAGTTTTATTATGTTATGACTGCGACTATGATCGCGGATTTGTAAAACGGTGAGAATTCTGTTACAGAAGGCATGCTTCTGTTTATTTCACGTTATGTTCATCCATTTTTTTCTCTATATTATTTTTCGATGTAGTAGAATTACGAATTTTATAACTGTAGATATATTCAACTGAAAATTATTTTAGGTAATTTTTGTTTGTGAATGAGTTTATGGCAGTTTAGAAGTTAAAATGGATTATTTTTATCATTTTGATTCACGAATGTTTAGGCGGTATTTATGGGGCATTTTTGTCATTTTGATTCACGAATGTTTAGACGGGATTTTTTTGTTTTTTTTGGCGCCTACACTCTGCGGCCGATCTGTGGCATATATTCAGTCACGTCACCGCAGTCTGAGAAACTCTCTCAGTCGTCGGCTGAGGTACAGTAACCCTATATATATATGTATATATATATATATATATATATATGTATATATATATATATATGTATGTATGTATGTATATATATATAGAGAGAGAGAGACCTGTGTCCTTTCAAAAGGACCTCGAATCCTTCCCACTCAAATTCAACTCTCCGACATTCGAATACAAGATCCACTCCGTTGAAGTTGATTTATATTATTCCAAGTATCTATAAACAATAAATCAAGTGTTCTGAATACTGTTTGCCTATCCATCAAGCGGCGCAAAATGGACGGCCGAAAGTAGTGAGTTAGTTAGATCTATGTGTTTAGACATACAAATTCTCGTTCCGGCAATTTCATTAAGATCTAAACATTTAAAAACTCCTACAAACTAATTTTTGTTAGGTTTCAAATGTTCTACACCGTTAAACTAACCAGCTCACTATTTAGGCCGTCCGTTTTTCCCTACTTGATGCATGGGCAAAAAGTATTCAAAACTCTAGATTTTTAGTTTATAGATATTTGAAATAATATAGATCAACTACAACGGAGTGAATTTTATATATGAATGGCGGAAGGTTGAATTTGAGTGGAAAGGAGTCAGTGTCAAATCCTTTTGGAAGAACATCTCTCTCTCTCTCTCTCTCTCTCTCTCTCTCTCTCTATATATATATATATATATATATATATATATATATATATCACTCGTACACTTTGCAGGGCAAGGTCCAAAAGACTTGAGAGGAGGCCAAAGCCTGCTGTGGACAAGGTTGGAGGCTTTTGGGCTAAGTATTATGCAATCCAGTAAAAAGACAAACAAAGGGCTGGGCTAGTCCTGATTTAGTCCGATTGGTAGTACACATGAAGGGTAAGAAATTCTTAATTCAGTATAGGATATAAAAATTAAAAGTAAGGATGACAATTCATTCTTTTGGATGATTTTGTGCCAAAGGGAAAGAGTTTATACATATTAAATCAATATATAGCTATCCTTCTTCTTCTCACACAACATTCAATCTCGAGTGATGTAGAAATGAAAAACAATATAACTTCCTTCTTTATGTCTTCTGTCTTTTGATAATGTAATGTATTCTGTAGAGCAATCGAAAAGTCTTCAAATTCCTTAAAAAAGTCTCATTATTGACTTCTGGAAAATTAATGTCTTTGGCCATCGAAACAGAAGGATCACGGGAAGCCGAAAGAGGCTTATATAGTTATCTATGAAAGTTGGATGCTATGAAAAATGAAGATTAAAGTTTCTAGGCTCAATATCTTTCAGTACAAAAAAGGGAAAAAGAAAAATTCCCTGGCCCAACAAACAGATTGAAGTCTGTGAGGGCCTGTTTGACTTGAAAATAGGCCCACAAAAAATTGACAATTGTCATTTATTATTAGAAAAAACTGGACTTAACCTATGTCAGTGCTCCAGTTGTTGTCCTCTCATTTGAGAGAAAAACAGAGAGGAAACTGACAAAGCTTTTTCCAACTTTTTTCAAGGCACGGATATTGGCACCCACAAAATTGATTAAGGTATACAAAATTACAAGTGTGTAGTCTTTTTTTGACACAGCTATCTACGTGGAAAAGTCCAAATACCCCTCATTTTTTCTCACCTCCTTCTCCTTTTTCTTTTCATGAAAGCCGTGGTGAGCCCCCTCTGCCCCCCCCCCCCCCCCCCCCAACACACACAATAATAAAAAAAAAAACCTACCAACTCTCCTCTCGCCCCCCCCCCCCCCTCCTCCACACGGCAGCACACACGGCAGAACAGGGACGCGACGAGCGAGTGCACTACTTGTTGGGGGGGGGGGGGGTCTAAGGGCATGGGACTTGGGGGGAGAGGATCTCCGCCTCCATCCTCTTTCTCCTCGTCGCCAAAAAATGGCGACGAGGAGGAGGAGAAAGGAGGTGGAGAGGGAGGGTGGAGAGAGGGGAGGGCATGGGGAATGAGGGGGAGGGCGGTGGAGGGACGGGAGGGCGTGGGATTGGGTTGGGCGGGGGGGTGAGGCAGTGGGGGGGGGGGGGGTAAGAGGGGCTGGGCGGCCGATGGCGGGTGGGAGGCACCGTTTGGTGGAGATGCAACATGAGAGAGAAGGAGGATGAGTGATAATTTGGCCATTTTTGAAAAATTAATGAGTGTCTTTATCAATTTTGTAAATGCCAATATCCGTGCATTTTTTCTAGCAAACAAACAGGACCGGTTGGAAAAGTCCGTAGAACCCACAAAAATCAGAGAAAATCACCATTTTCTAAGCCATTTTTCTTCAAACAAATAGGTCCTAAGCAAAGGAAGAACTCATTTGTGCGCACACAATTCTAAGCCAAATATAGGAGGTTCCTACAAATTAACATTCTATATTGTACATTTATTTGGGCAATAATAAATTCATAAGAACGTAATACGCGAGAGCAAATCATGCAAAAGCTTCATTTGGTTCTGCAGTAGAGCCAGGAAAAAAATTTAGGGTGGGCTATAACTTTTTATACCTTATGTTTATGAATTATATGAATTTATCAAAAAAATAAAACAATATTCTCTACTAAATTAGCGGTAGAATTAAAAATAAATTTATCAAAAGAAAATCAAAATAGAAGGAGATTTAAGACAATATATGAAAAACTGGGCCGGGCTGTAGCCCGGCCCAGCAAACCAATGATCCGGCCCTGGTTCTGCTGAAATTCCTTCTATTATAAGCATGTGCCGAAGGATTGCCACTAGCAGCAAGCCGCATGTTGAGTTATGGGCCCAACAACCCACTACCCATGCCCGACCCGATTTTGAAAGTAATTGTTTTGGAGTTCGGATATGGATCACGATTTCTCAGCCACTTGCGCGTTTCAACAATTACGTGTTAAGAGAAGAGTCGTTTCACAAGTTTACTTTGACTTGCTGGTTTGTTTCCGCTTGTGGGATGCGATTCATTCCCAATGTTTCATTTTTTATTTAAAGTATTTAAATATTTCAGCTGTCCATACATAAATTTAACATGAAACATAATTTTTGTTTTTGATCATTAGGAACCTAGTTACCACAGCGAGTTACTTGGTCTTCATTGTTTTCTGACATCTAATCTAACCCCTCACATGTCACATGATGTTTTACATCATGCACCTGCTCTTCCAGAACGAGAACATCTTTTCTCATTTTATTTTGTTTGATCTATACGTTAACATTAAAAGGCTAATTTTAGATTAAAATTTCCAACACAATTCACGAAATGAAGCCTACGTGGATATGAGTATGGAGTGTGAGGATCCGATTCCGGTTCCTCACTGTGCTTAGGGCTAGTAACCAGAGAGTAATCACTTTTTTCAAGGTAAACTTAGAGTAATGATCACGCCTCCACATGGAACTAGGAACGGCTAAGGCCCTCATGTGCCTATAAGGGTGAGGTGGCATCCCCGAGTCCCCATCAACAAAAGAATCTGATCCAACACTACTGTCGCCGTGTCGTACATCCGGCTTGCCCCTTGCCACGTCACCACAGAGATCGGATTCTTGTCGGTACAAAGTTGCATCAAAATAACACATTGAACTTTACACAGCAAACGAAACGAAACATGTATAAGATTGAAGATTTTACAAACCGAGATCGAAGGGGCCTTCTCAAAGTCAGTACATCAAATTCATCAAACTAAACTCAAACACAAAGTTGAGAGATCTTCTGTACAAACAACTATATATCATCTCAAGAGCAATACTCAACCATTCCTTTTGCCCTTGTCACCATCAATCGGAGTCGTTACCTCGTACAGATCAGAAACCAAACGGTACCTGCGATTCCTTCGCTTTAGGCCGCTATCATCCTCACCCTCATCGCTCTCTTCGTACTCCTCTATCGATATCAGCGGGGAAGCTTTCGCGTACCCAGAAACAGGGGTGCTGGATGTGGAGAAAGAGGAGGAAGAATATTCGTCGGTTGTCTCGGCGCTGCTCTCGCTGAGCTGGACAAGCTGCTCCGCCGCCCACAGCTCGGTGGCGGTGACGTTGTAGTAGGGTGGGATTTGGATTCGGAGCTCAGCAGATCGTTGGGAGGTTGCCATCGCTGGTGGTGTTTGAGTTTGAGAGCTGAGGGGGGAGATATTTTTGGTAAGAGACCGACTTCGTCTCTCTGATTGGTTTGTTGCAGAAGAAAGAGGGAACTCAAAAACTGTGCAAAGTCGACGCGTGTTCTTTTGTCGGATTTTTAAGATTAGTTTTTTGTCGGCGTGGATAGCTTGTGACTGGGTTGGTGCTGGAGGCAAAGTTTAAATGGGTTAACGTGGGAAAGTTCTCGATCTTACTAGTATTTTCCGGGCTTTTGTCTGCGCCTTATTGTGAATTAGGCCCATTGGGCCACGTTACTCGGATAGGTGGGCAGGAAATGGATCAAATTTAGCTAGGATGTGGGCTGAAAAATTATAAGAGAGTTGGGACGTGGTTATGAAAAATATATGTTCAGTAAAAGCTTTCTAGCATGATTTCTCAGTTAGGCTGGCGAAAATATTAGTTAGAACTTTTGAGCAATAATATATCAAGACCTTCTCATGTTTTCAATATCAATCATTTACAAACCTGAGCCTCACATGAAATGACTAGACTGTTACAATTTGGTTCATATGCATGAGTGACACACACATATTATAAGAGAGTCAATCTCGCGCTGACACGTGAATAAGATGTCGGGTTTTAAGATTACAAAGTTTTAAATTTTTTGGACCTCCTTTCACATTCTATCCACGTGTCAACACGAAATTGACACTCTTATAATATATGTGCCTGTGACTCACACACAAGAACCGAAGTTCCGCCTAATAGAGTGAAAATAGAATATGAAAACCAGCTTTACTTTCACATTTGGCCATGTTTCCCCATAATAGTACATGCCAGAACTCATTTCAAAGATAGTTTTTTGACTGATCGAGTTATATCCTTCGATGCACACTAGAATATGACGTCCCTTCGAAATCTTAATTTTGCTTCACCGAGTCTTAAAATGTACAAGTTATTTTTATATATAGGTTATATTTTGATTAATCAATGGAAAAATCAGTTGGGGTTTATGCCTTTAATTTTATGTTTACTTTCTCCATTGTCGTATCTTCCATTCTCAAGCACAAGCAGTCTTGCTTGGGCTGTGTTACGTCTCCAAAAGGAGGAATTTAACATTTAATTATTGACTTGAGCTTATTAATTCATAAAATTTGGAGCTATTTACTGTTTTTATTGCTAAAATATTTAAAAATTTGCACCCACACATTTTTTATTATTGTTGTTTCATTTTGGCTGAATGCCTCGTATAGGCATTCACACATTTTGTCTATAGAAAGAATAAAAAAATAAAAAAAACAGACATCGATGAAACCATTTTAAGGAACTGGTCAGCACACTGGATCCTGTTAAAATCTATCCTTAGAGAGGTCTTCTTATATTAACAAGGAAAAACACAGTAAGTAGATTCAAAAGAAGTAGATAGTGGAGGCTTGTAGAATCTTGAATTCCATTTGGAAAGTCAATTCTATTTCTGCTGCTCAAGCTCCGATAAAAATATTTTTCCTCTAATTTTTTGCTTCTCCTTTTCTTTTTTCTCTGTTCCAACGTACCGTGTAATGTTATTGTGAAGAATACCTTCAACTTCAACCTTCTGTTGGATAATCCACAGAGAGAGAGAGAGAGAGAGAGAGAGAGAGAGAGAGAGAGAGAGTGGTAGTGGCAGGAAGAAGAAGAATATGAAAACAGCACTAGACTAACTCGTAAAGATCAGATCACAGACGGCCACCATCAGAGTAACAAAATGAGAAGGAAGACACTATAAATTAAGACCCAATTACTAGTTAACACTTACTACTTCTCTCATCTGCTACCCTCTCCTAAATTGAAAAATATGACTTTCAATTTGTCACCGTTGAATGTTTGGGAGGCTTCATAGTGAAATTATCCGCCAGTCCAAGATTGTAATATCACTGTACTTTCGGGAGGACCCGGGTCTGTCCCAAACCATAGGTATGCATACAACTACTATTCTTTTTTTTTCCCCCCCCTTTCTTTTATGTGTTTTTGATTTGGGGGTGGAAGTGGGGAAAAACAAAAGTAGAAAAACTAATTTCTCACTTCCGCTGTTTGTTTGGAATCAAAAAATGAAAAATGAATTTATTTTCTTTTTTCTTTTCCCTTTTACACATCCTTTTACGCTATTATTTTCTCACTTGCCGGGTATTACAGTTGATTTTGTGGTCATATAAATCTCACTTGCAATCTAGTCACAGTAAAAAAAAAAAAAACTTCATAATTAATATTTATTTTAATATTATTTTGCGATCAATTTTGTGGTGAATTTTTTACTTTTACTTTCACATTATTAACCAAATATCAGAAAACGCAATATACTTTTCATTTTACAATTTCACATTACAACAAAAAATCAGAGAGACCTGTTAAAAATCTGAAAGACTCAGGGACAAACCAAACTTTCAGAAAAATGCTGTCAAAAGCAAAATCTGAGCTATCGAAAGCTCTTTTCGAAAGTTAGTGAAATACACAACCACTAAACTGAGTCTATTCTATATTGGCCCAAATGCCCATCACTCTAGTTTTGATGATGATTAACTCATGTAGTTATAGTACTAACAATTTTATTATATTTAAGTGTTAAATATTCAATCAAGATCTTAGTTGGTGTTTAACCGCAACAAAAGATTCAAAGTCAAGTTTTGAAGTTAGAACGTGTTGATTCAAGAGCTCAAGTTTTTCACATAACGTGAGTTAAGAGTTTGTCAGTTGAGAATTGATGTTAAAGAATAGATTAGTGTGATTGCTCAAGCTTACACAATTTCATACAGACCAAAGTTGCATATTGGTTTTCAAGAACAATAGTTTTGGTGTTTTATTTTTCAAGAAGATTGAGTTTAACTATATCGTTTTATAAAAGATTCTATTTTTATGTTTTAAACTCATATTTTATGCCTGTATGGCTTATATCTCAAAAGAATAAGTTTTATAATTTGGAATATGTGTTGGATTCTATCTACACATATTAGAGCTTGATTTGTCCATAGAAACTTATTTTGATGAGTTTAAGTTTTGTTTTTATCAAAAGTTATTTTTATGAGTATATATTGTCAAAAACAAGTTTGCATTATTTTATATGTGTATTGAATGTTATCCATATATATTGAGCTTTAAATGTATTTGAGAAACTTGCTTTTGCATTTATGAGAGTTTTTTAAAAAAAACATGATTTTCTATTTACATTTTAGTATTTGAAAATATGTTTTATTTCAAGAAATGTATTTTATATCTCCAAAATAAGTTTACATGTTTGTAATATGTGTTGATTTTTGATCACACATATCTATGCTCTATTTCATTTAAATGAACTTATTTTTCTATAATTTCTTGAGATTTATTGAAATTTAATTGGATTTAGAAAGATGTTCAAAAAATAAAATACAAAAATATAGTTTTATGGCTGAGCCCGTTTGGCCGCCCGGTCGACCGGATGTGCGCATGCCTAAGGGCTGTGCATGCCGGTTGACCGACCGGTTGATCGAAGAAAGACTCAGTGCTATCTGTTTGTTGATCGCCCGGTCGTCCCGAAACGCCGCGTGCGCGGCTCTAGAAGAGCCGCAAAAACGCGGCCTGGGCCACGTTTCCGCAGCCGTACGGGCGCGGCCGTGCCCGTACTTTGGGCCAGGGTTTGTCCCCTGGCCCCCCTTCCCCAGGTGCCTATAAATACCCCTTGGGGCTTCTAGAGCAGAGGATATGTAGAGTTTAGGTTAGTTTTCATCTCCATTTTGTAGTTTAGGGTAGTTTAGATTAGTGTTCTTCTTCTTCCTCCTTTGTATTTTCTGTTTCTTATAGATCTTGTAATAGGGAGAGAGAGTGGTACATGTTGGAAAGCAAGAGTGTTTGTAATAGAAGGTGACAACCTATGAAAGATGCTCTCTTAACTTATCTTTATTTTCTTCTCTCTAATCCCTTTTATATGTGTAGCTAATTTTTCTCTCATGTCAAATAACTACTAACCACTAACTTACTAACTTCTTATTTGATAATCCACGTGAATCTAAAAGCCTCTACTTGGCCTTGCTCTTGCAAGAGCCATTGATGGCTCATGATGATGGATCTAACACTCTAACATTCTAACTCTCTAACATGCTACATTATTTTACTCCATACTTACTCTTGTTTAGTTTTGATGGTTTAAGTGTAGGTTGCACTTATTTTGTTGAGTTGGGATGTGATGAGTTACATATGAGTCATCTTTTGAAACGCTCTTGAACTAAGGACTAGTGATGGTCAATGATACATGTGAGACAACTATCACTAAGAGGTTAGCATGTTAGTGGAGTTATTAGTAGTTAGTAGCCATGAGTTTTCTTATATTTTTCACTTTGTTTTAGAAACATTCCAAAAATCACAAATATCTTATCTTCTATGTTTCCCACTTCTTCGTGTTTCACCGTACTTCTCTTTTCATTCTTTGTTTTCTTTTCTTTACATTCTTTCAAATATTGAAGAACTTTTAATACACACGTGAATCAACCGGTAAAGCTTCTATCGCGTCCCGTCCTTATGGATTCGACTCTTTTTAGCCTCTATGTTATAACGGAAGTATCGAGGAAGCCAAAGCACGCACTTTAACGATTAATTTCAAAACATACACTTTTCGTGGGCGGTTTTCCCCCGATCAAATTTTGGCGCCGTTGCCGGGATGGGAACTGTTTGATTTCATGTTTTTGTTAACTTTTGGTGTGCAGGTCAAATTCTTTAGTATTGCAGAAGTCCACACTTACTCTTGTATGGTTGGGTAAATTCTTGTTTATTCTTATATTCTGCTGCTAGTTTTTATTTATATCACCTGTGCACTGTAATAATTTTAAGAACTAAAATACGATAATTGGATGTTTTAAATACTTTAGACATTTGCATCTAGACACGTATCAATTTTCATTCCAATATACTGTATTTTGTTCTTGTGTTGTTATAATCTTGACGGAGGTGTACATATTGCATTGCATATAGTTAGGACAAACACGCGGGTGATTTACTCTCTTTGTGTGTTCATTCTTATCTATATTGCACACTTGCACGAATTGAACTTAAGGGTAAAACCCAAGACAACATAAGGTGGGAAAGTCATTACCCTCCCTTGACCCAAAAATCACCTCCCCACTCACACAACCCTAGCCTAAATAAAAATTGCTAGACGTTGGCCCCTAGGGACATCTCGGACTCATTTAAGAGATTGACCTAAGGGGAAAGTTGTTAGAAGTTGACTCTTGTCAAATCGGTGCCTAAGGTTGGGGATTGAGAGGCAAAACCTCGAAGAACAGTGGTTTGGCATAATTGGGCCCGTTGCTCCGGCACGGATACCTCCCACTGATCTTGCCCTCACCTGGTCGATTAACTCGTAGTCAGATTTTGACAATATACCCCCCGTGGACAGTCTAACTAGTTAGAAGTCGTCTTGGTCTAAGTAAACCCTAACATAGACTTGTTTTTTTTTCTTTTTCTTTCTTTGTTTGTTTTCTTTTTTGTAAATTGTGATATGGATTTCAACAACAATAATTTTTTCAATCTTAATATGAATTCATATTTCACCCCGACCTTATTTGACTCGGATAACTCCGACCCGGGTATGTACAATATGAATCAATCATATATGCCGAGTTGGGATTATCCGACTCAATATGACCCATATCCTCAATCCTATGACTATAATTTTCAAAATAATTTCAATTCTTCACAGAGTCAATGGGGATTCACCTACCCCGAGTCAAATTTTCAACTATCTTGTCCATAATTTTCACAATATTCACTCCCCGATTTTGATTCATATACTCCTTTTTCTGAACCACCAATTGAAGAAAACTCATCATTAGAAAGGAGTTTGGAAGAAGTGATAGAGGCCCAAAATAATTTGAAAAAATGGTAGCCTCATCATGTCCACCAAATTTTCAAAATTCATGTAGTTCTTTTCCAGAACGACTCAAAGAAAAATCATTGTGGGAAAAACAATGGAATTCGTGCAAGAGACCGAGCGTATAATGCAAAATACGATTGACTTATCATGTCCACCAAATGTTCATATGACTCACGAATCATATCATTTTGGAAATCCAACTTCAATTTCATCATACCAACCTCAACTTGATCAACATCAACCTCTTGATAATTTAGCAAGTTATTCATTTCCTGAAATTGAACTTGAAGATGAATGTGAACTTGAGCTTCAAATTAGCTATCCGAGTCCAATCCTTGAGTCAATATCGACTCTTGTAGTGTTACCTAAACTAAGTAACGTTCTTGAGCCAGTTTTGATTCCCATAATTTCTGAACTTGAATCGATCATTTCACCTATTCACATTCCTTCCGTGAACGAAAATCAAGATTCAATTTCCTTACATCGTTTTGAACTTGCCCAAAATTTTGAGAACCACCTTGACATTTTAGCAAGTTATCCCTTTTTCGAAATTGAACTTGAACCTGAATGTGATTCTAAACCTCATGTGAGTAATTTCATTTCACTTTTTGATTCAATAATGACCCCGGTATCTTTACCAGATTTTTTTTCTCTATTCTAAGTCAACATTGAATCCTGTACCCGTACACCATAAAATTGAATCACCAATATCTTATAATCACACTTCATTGCTGGGAAAAGTGTGTGAACATCAATTCTTTAGTTTGGACCCCATTTTTGAACCAATTTCGGCTCTCATTGTTGACTCTCGACTTGATCTGAGTCAAATTTCTGAGTCGGTGTCGGTTTTTATTCCTATTCCATTTGAGTCCAAATCAATCATCTTCAAAAATCACACTTCATTGTTGGACAATGATGTTGAGAAAAATGACTCAGTAATTATTTTTAAAATTGAAAATTTGATGGGGATACACTTTTAAATAAGACCATTCACGCAATCATTTTGTTACTGGGTCATATTAGAGAGGTCATTGGTGGGTTCCTTCAAGATCTATATTATCTTAGTTTGGTTGCAACGCTTGGCCCAATCAGACCATCACCGGATCCACCACCATGAGGTAATTTTTCTTCCCTTTCCATTTGTTTCATGTCTATACATATTCACGATGCATTGCGGACAATGCATAAGATAAGTGTGGGAGAGGGTTTGCTAACGTAGTTAGTTTAACATTTTCTTTCTTTTACACTTCTTTTTTAGGAACTTTTTAAAAATTTTCTTTTGTATAAAAACTCTTTTCTTTTCTTTTTACAAAACTTTTTGACATAAGGGAAATAGTTTTGATTTATTTTTAAAGAAAATTAAGATTAGCTTAGGAATTAGGAAGACCTAAAATTATGAATTTTTAAAAGAAGTCAAAATAATAGATCTTGTTTAAATTTTAGGATAAGAAAGTAAGATTAAAAAGATAATTTGATCTTGAATTTTTTGCCTTAGATTTATGCACTTCACATTTACACAATTTTTGGGATTGAAATAAAGACTGAAAATGCCATAAAAAATATATATTTAAAAAAATTATGATAATAAAAATCACTTATTGAAGTTGGGTGATTATGCCTCAGGAAGCATGATTATTCACACCTAAACGGTGGACAAAAATAACATAATTCCCTTTAGTTTTGTGGCCTTGTTTACTCGAGTCCTTAAGTCCGAGGGATGTTTTCTCATCTGGTGCCCTAAGATCATCTAATTTGAGAGTCACCGGATAAAGGCTCACTACCCTGGTAAATAAGAAAGTCTAAGAAAACTAAGAGAAGAAAAAAAGAAAAATAATAAATAAATAAATAAATATACAAAAATCAATGGCATAAAAGTTTGAATCGATATCCCAAAAACCTTCACTGTTCAAAAACTGCATTTTTTTCTAAGAGTTTTATGAAAGATCAAAGAATCAATTCAATTTTAAATTCTTATATTTAACTTATAACAAGATTTTACATTTCGACTTAGTTTAAGGAAGAATAATTTCTGGTTAACTTATGACCTTGGATCACTTATATTTTCGCAAAAATACTTCAACTCTTTTCTCTATTTCAAAATGCGTTTTTAAAATACTAACATTTGATTTCTTTCTTTATAGATTTTGTGGGTGTAATCTGCTGAAAACTCTCAGGAGACAAAACTCCTCCTCTAGGGGAAACCTAGAGGTTTAACGGCTTGTTGCAGTGCTCAGTGCAATCGCGTTACCTGCAAAAGTGGTATAATAATTCCTTTAGTTTTTTTTGTTTTGCTCAGGACGAGCAAAAGATAAGTGTGAGGGTGTGATTAGTCTCTAAAACTGCATATTTTATACCACATCTTCACATTTATTTCATATTAAATTCTGCTAATAAACACCTCTCTCGCATGTTTCTAGGTCCATGGTGTGCAATGAAGAAGAAGACCCTAAATCACCATTTAATGGATGATTAAAGGCCTATAATCTAGCCATTGACTTTGGAGAGTTGATTCGTCAAAACCAGGGGCCCAAAATCAGAAACCGGGAACTGCATCTGACAGGGGACAGACGGGATAGCGCGCGGCTCTAGAAGAGTCACGAGAACGCGGCCTGGGCCGCGTTTCCGCGGCCGTACGGGCACGGCTGCGCCCGTACTTTAGGCCAGGTTTGCCCCTGGCCGCCCTTTCCCCTGGAGCCTATAAATACCCCTTGGGGTTTCCAAAGCAGAGGATATGCAGAGTTTAGGTTAGTTTTCATCTCTATTTTGTAGTTTAGGTTAGTGTTTTTCTTCTTCCTCCTTTGTATTTTTCATTTCTTGTAGATCTTATAATAGGGAGAGAGAGTGGTACATGTTGGGAAGCAAGAGTGCTTGTAATAAAAGGTGACAATCTATGAAAGGTGCTCTCTTAACTTATCTTTGTTTTCTTCTCTCTAATCCCTTTTACATGTGTAGCTAATTTTTCTCTCATGGCAACTAACTACTAACCACTAACTTGCTAACTTCTTATTTGATAATCTACATGAATCTAATAGCCTCTACTTGGCCTTGCTCTTGCAAGAGCCATTGATGGCTCATGATGATGGATCTAATACTTAACATCCTAACTCTCTAACATGCTAACAATACTTTACTCCATTCTTACTCTTGTTTAGTTTTGATGGTTTAAGTGTATCTTGCACTTGTTTTGTTGAGTTGGAATATGATGAGTTATATATGGATCATGATTTGAAACGCTCTTGAATCAAGGACTAGTAATGGTCAATGATACATGTGAGGCAACTATCACTAAGAGGTTAACATGTTGGTGGAGTCATTAGTAGTTAGTAACCATGGGTTTTCTTACATTTTTCACTTTGTTTTAGAAACATTTCAAAAATCACAAATATCTTATCTTCTATGTTTCTCACTTCTTCGTGTTTCACCGTACTTCTCTTTTCATTCTTTGTTTTCTTTTCTTTACATTCTTTCAAACATTGAAGAACTTTTAACACATACGTGAATCAACCAGTAAAGCTTCTATCGCCTCCCGTCCTTATGAATTCGACTCGTTTTAGCCTCTATTGCTATAACGAAAGTATCGAGGAAGCCAAAATACGCACTTTTAACTATTGTTTCAAAATATACACTTTTCGTGCGCAGTTTTCCCCCGATCAGTGATCAAGAAGTTGATAACCAAGTGTTCTACCTTGTACTTGAGAAGTTGGAGGTTGCGGCCTCGACTAGCTTGCGGGTTCGCATGTGTTGTTATTTCTGCGAAAACAAGAGAGGGACTTGCGGGTTCAAGTGTTCTTGAGGTAACTTGTAGGTGTTGTGGTATTGATTGGTCTTGCCGGATCGATTAGTGGAAATCCTTCATTGCGATGATGGCGGAGATATAGAGCAAATGGTTTGAACCTTGAAACAATTCTCCCGTGTTTACGATTGTTTATCTCTCTTTTCACTCACTTGAGTTTATATATCTTACATGCTCATATTGTTCATATACTTGTTCGCTTGATATTAATTATGCTTAATTAATATACATGCTTGAGATTGTTTAATAAATATATTCTCTTATTTGTTGTCTATCTTACATGCTTGATATAGTTTATTATACTTACACTAATTTGAACTAAGAGAGCTATTGAAGCACCTCAACTCTTAATTAAGAGAAATTTTGAGGAGAAGTTTTAGAACCCTTAACTGGGAATTTGACTTCACTCTTTGGTTATCTATTGTGTGTTAGTTTTAGTTAGTATAAAAGTTTTAAATTCCGCATTTCCATTAGCACATCACCTATTTAGCCCCTTTAGGTGATTACATTCTAAACTTTTATGAGCTATCTAAAAACGTGGTAGAAAGCGTGCATGGAGGTTGTCGAAAGTTCATCAGCTCAAAATAGAGAAATGTGCACATTAAGTATATGTTTGCGCATATGTTTTCAATAATGCCAAGCAGGGCTATCGAAAGCAGTTCAATGAAAACTGATTTTTCAGAATCTTATATAAATCAAATTTAACTTCGTAAATCACATAAAAATAAATTCCTTGAGATATTTTAGAGCTCCAATATGTATAGATAAACTCTACATATTTAAAATGGTAAAACTTGTTTTTAAGATTTAATCAATAGTAAAATCAATTTTCCATCAAATCCAAAGTATTTTGAAACTAGTTTTATTAAACTTGATTTTTGTATATAATTAACTTTTGAAAAACTCTTTAATCTATTAAACAAGCTGTCTGTGTGTCAATCTTGTACTACCAATTCTACAAACGAACACTTTAACACAAATTCTAAACTTATAAAATACAAATTTTTTCTTGAAACATTGAAGCCTTCGGTGTATATCTTGATTAGTATCCGACTTCTTTACCTCCAATCCTCAATGAGAGGTATTCCAAATTGTATTCATTGAGTTTGAGCTTTATAATATGATTTTGAATAATCTATATCTTTATAAATACGCAAAACAACTTCAAGACCATTAGTTTCTAACTACATTAGCTTGGAATCATCAAAACACGTGGTTAATTGAACCTTTGGGTCACCAATCTCAATCTTTGGGTCAACAATCTTCCCCCGTTTTGATGATAACAAAAGTCATGGAATTATTTATGCATAGATTAGAGTATGTTTTCCATTGAAGTAAACTAATAAAAATTTGTGAAGAAGTGTTACAAATAATAAATGAGAAATTACTAGTATCTTCTTTGATTAATTCTGGGGAAGTATGCTAGTAGGAATTTGGTCAGCGCGTGACCACTTTATCCCTTTGATGATACGAGCTATGGGTCTTCGAGTCTTCTGCTAAAAATTCCTTCCACCTAATTTCAGATATTCCTTGAAATTGAAGGATTAAGGTGCTAGAACCCTGAGTGAATCCTTGAAAGATAAGAGAAAGTCTTCTCTAGCTCTTAGAAGCAAGAAGCAATTCTATTCTCTCTTGCACTATGTGTCATCTCACACATGCGCTCTCCTTAGCCTTAGCCCGCTGGTGGACTATTTATACGCCTCATACGGGTAAGCATCCCCTAAAAATCAGCAAAGATAGTTGAAAACTGCCTGTAATGTTCATCAAATGTGGCTAGAGTAGCCTCTGGCAAAGTTGGAATAGCTGTTGGGCTTTTTAGAGGGGGCATGACCATCTTAAATGTCTCCACTTAATAGGGGACATAATGAGACATAACTATTCATTTAAAGTGGCCATTAACCCTACTAACATAGTTAGGGGGGGGGGGGGGGGTAGGCCATAAATCCCGCTCAGAGATTGAAACAATCCAAAAGGCCTGAAGCTTCATCAGTTGGTGTAGCTACATGATTGGCAGAGCTAGCTTACTGCAAGCCTAAGCTTCAAGCTTCTGGGCGAAGCAAACGTGTTGGCGGAGCTAACCTGCTGTGAGGCTAAGCTCTAAGCTTCTTGGCGAAGCTAATGTGTTGGCGGAGCTAGTCTGCTGTGAGGCTGAGCTCCAAGCTTCTTGGTGTAGCTAGCCAGTTTGGCTAAGTATGAAGTGATTGCCCAACTGTCTGTGACTTATCTTTTAGAGGTATCGACAAGTTAAATATTGTATAGACTAGTTGAAGAGCTATATGAGATTTTGTCTTTTAGAAGTGTCAACAAAGCTCCCTTCAAAGCTTTCGTAAATCCATAACGGGGTGGATCCGATTTTGAAATACTTTGAATTACTTCTGTTGTTTGAACCTGTTGAAGTAATTATAGAATAAGCGATGTGAATTCGACTATTTAATAAGTCATTGTAATGTATTTTGCGAGCCTAGAAGCTTATCCGGTGAGGCTAGAGATATGACGAGGTTAGTCTATTGGGCTAGAATAGCCTGCCTGTGTGGCGAAGCTTTTGAGATGGCAAAACTATTAGCTTTGTCATTGGAGCCCATTGGGTTAACTTCGCCAGCGCGGCGAAGCTATGATTTGGCGAAGCTAGCGAAGTCACTAGCTTCGCCGCTGGAGTTAATTCTCCAATTGTCGCTTTGAAATCAAAGCGACAGCCTGCCTTGATACGAGGCTGGGCTCTAAAGCCTATAAATAGGACTATAGCAGTCTTAGAGAGGTCGCTATCTTTGAATTTTTTTTCTAAGTCTTTTCAAACTTTAGGGTTTTCTCTCTTTTTGTTTCGAAAAACTAGGGTAAAATCCTTTCCCTCTTAATCTCAAGATTGAGTTCGATGGTACCAAAACGTGTTGGGAAAGAGACAACCATTGCCTTTAAAGCGGCCGAGGCCGCTTCGACCGCGGTTGGTGTGGCTCATCACAGGTAGGGTTCTCTGTTTCTTAGTAATTTTTATCTCTAGAGAGTTCGCTCCTTTTCGCCTTTAATCATACACGTACATTGCATATTAAATATCACATGTGTCACATTTCTGTGTTATATTTCTATATTTATTTTATAATAAAACTTTACTATTTGATGTATTTTCATGTCTAGAGGCGTGCATGGTAATTAAGAAAGAAAAAAGAGAGATTAATAGATTTATCCAATTAAATCTAAAAATTCAAAAGAAAGGGGATCAATTCAAATCCAAAGGTTCTAAAAGCCATTTTATTTGAAAACTGGATATATCAGATAAGATAATATCATCAAAATTTAAAGAAAAAATGAATTTTTTGAAGACCATATCAGTTTTGCTGAGGATAAATAGATAGATCATCAAATTCAGAGCAGATATTCAAAATATAAGAAGATAAAAGGATAGAGGATGAATCAATGGATGACCGGCTCCCAGATCCTAGCCCTATGACCAGGATAATGCAACAAAAAAATGGAAAAAGCGGCATTTTCACGGCATTTTGTTTGAATCTAGGCGCCAACTCCCCCTATCTTCATACGTCTATCATTGTCCTAATTCACCTATAAATATCTACATATCCCAAAGGCAGAGAGGGCACGACTCCAGGAGAGAACTTCAGAGAGAGTTTTAGGGTTAGAATTCTTATTTGTTCATTGTAGTTTTCAATTTGTGAGAAAGAATTATAAAGAGAAGATGGAGTGCTTGTAATTGATAGTGACAGCTCAATAAAGGTTCTTATGTTCTTTTTAATTTACCTCTTTTTATATTTACTTACTTTAATTTTTTTTACTTTCATCTACTTTGTTTATGCCTTTTTTAAAATCATGCCTTCTTATTAACTTGGATTAGGCAGGGTTTCATGACAGAAAAGAGAGAAAGAATAATATTTAGAGTGACAATAAATTTAATCTTCTTTAAAAATAGTTATATTGATAGTGAGAGTCAATGGAATTATCCCACTTCTCTTCATCGTTACTCAACTTAATTGATCGTTTGATTTTATATAATTACTCCAAGGTATGCTCTTTCTTTTCTTGTTTATTTTCTTTCTATTTAACCTAGTTCCCATTGTAATCAAAACACCAAAACCATCTTCTTCTACCTTCCACTTTCCTTCTAATTTAGTTTAATGTTTCCTTTTCTTTTCTTTTAAAACAAAGAAGATATTTAACTATTGTAGTAACTTAGGAAAAAGACTTACCCAATGCTTCCATCACTGTCCCTCCCTGTGGATCACGACCCGTTACCCCTAGGCTACACGGTAGCATTGAGAACCTAGCACTGTTCTTAAACTCTATATTTTTCTATGCTGGTTTGGCTCGATCAAATTTTGGCGCTGTTGCCGGGGAAGGACGGTAAGTTTTCTTCTTTTTGATTTACTTTAAACAGTTTAACTTTTTCTTCTCCGTTTTTGTGTGCAGGGGCTAATATTTGAAAACTAGAAGCTGCAGTAGACATATTACTACTCTGTACTTCTGTCTAAGAAGGCAGAGCATTAGAATCCACAACTGTGGTGAATTACTAACTGTAGTTTCTTGCAGGTTTCTTGAAATTCAACGATTTAGCTACTTCAGTTGATAGTTTTTCTGTTTAACATATTCTGCACACTATTCTAATCTCGATATTAATATGATTGTTTGTTAATGCTAAAAAATGTTTAGACATTGGATTCTAGGCATTTGTTTAATTCGTTATATTTAAATTACTGTTGAAGAGTGCTGAGCTAAGGTACATCTGCATTGCATATAGCTTAGAAACACACTTGTATGTTATTGCTGGGGTGTTATTTTTGCTATATACTCGCACTAAAACGAATTAAGGCCTTATCCTATAAATAAGATAAGGTGGGGAAAGGCATTACCCTTCCTTATCTCAAAAACCATCTCCTCACTAACTAACCCAGCCTAACTTAAAATTGAGTAGATGTTGGCCCTAGAAACATCTTGGACTCAATAGGAGACTGACCTAAGGGAGGAGTTGATTAGAATTTGACCCTTGTCAAATCAGTCAAAAGTTGGAGATTGAGAGGCGAAACTTCAAAGAATAGTGGTTTGGTATAATAGGCCCATTGCTTGGCACGGATACCTCCCACTGGACTTACTCCTACCTGACCGATTAACTTGTAATCAGATTCTGCAATATACCCTCCGTGGACACTCTAATCAGTTAGGAGTCATCTAGGTCTAAGGTCTACCCTAACTTAGGCTAGATTTTTTTTTTGTTTATTTATTTTTTTGTTCTTGTTTTTGACATTTTTGTGATATGGATTACAATTACAATTATTCTAATGTATATAGTGATCCATACTTTAGACCTCTTTTGATTTGGATATTACCAACCCGACATTTCATAATTTTAACCAACCAAGTGCGCTGGATTGGTCTTATCCGAATCAGTATATGCCCCAACCCCAGTATTATGAACTAGGATGATCATCACTACTCTTCACTAAGTCAGTGAGAATACAACTTTTCTGAGTCATGCTATTAACAACCTGACCAACATTTAGCTTCGTATACTTAATATCAAGATCAATCAATAGAAGAGAAATCTTCCTTAGAAAAGAGTTTCGAAGTCTTTCTTGAGTCCACACGACAATTCCAAATCTAGACGGACTCAATACTCACAAAAAATTCCCAAGTCCAATACCTTAATTCATTTTCCAAGTCCCACCACAATAAGAAGAATATACTGACTTAGAAAAGAGTATGGAATCCATGATTCAATTCCAAAGCGATCTTTTCGATATGATAGAAGCAAGACTTAGTTAATTAGAAAACATGCGTAAAAATGAGAAAACTTTTCCTACCCAATCTTTGACTATTCTCAACACTTCTAACCACATTAATGAAAATCAAGAATCAGGATATCTTGAAGACTTTGACCAAGATTTAATTTCACTATAAAACCTTAAACTTGACTAATATCAACCCATTGACAAATTGACAAATTTAATTTCAATGAAATTGAATTTGAACATGAATGTGACCCCGACCCATAACTTTGTGTTTCAATTCCAATTTTTGAATCTATGTTAACTCCGGTATCCTTACCAAGTTGGACCCATTTTTCGAGCCAACATTGATTTCTGTATCCATAGATTTTAAAATTGAACCACCTCTTTTGGATAGTTACATTTCATTGATGAGAAAAGAATGTGAAATTAAGTTATTTGATTTGGACTCAACTCTTGAACCAAAACTGACTCTCGAACCCAAAGTTAATTTTTTAGAGTTAGTAATGGTTCCTGAACCTATCACTCTTAAGCCCAAGTCAACCACCCCACTAAGTCACATTTTTTGTTGGACAGTGGTATTGACCATAATTATTCAGTGATGATTTTTCAAGATTGGTCATGTAATGAGAATAATTTTCATAGGATCCTGCATGATCCTATTCATATTGGAGATTGTAAACATGTAAATAGAAAAGAGGTCAATAAAGGTGGATCCGTGAACTACCACATTATCTTGATTCGGTAGTAATGCTTGGCCCAATCCGACTACCACCGGAACCACCACCTTGAGGTAATATTTTGCTTACCTTTATTCTTTTTTATGCATTTATGCATTTATTCATACATTGAGGACAATGCATGAGATAAGTGTGGGAAAGGGTTCCAACATAACATAGGTTTTCTTTTTATTAAAAAAATTAACATTTTCTTTGCTTTTAAATTTTTTTGGAAAAGAGAAACAATATTTTCACCAATTTTTTTTATAAGAAATTAAGTTAATTTTGAGGAATAGGAGAATCATAATTAGAATTTCTTATACTTGGTAAAAATAAGATTATTTTTTTGATTTCTAAGGTTAGAAGAAAAAATTGAAAAAGTAATTTAGTCTTAATTTTTATCTTGATGAAGTATGCACACTTTATACACTTACACAGTTAAGGTTCAAAATAAAGATTCTTATGCCTTATAAATATATATACATATACATTATATACATATACATATACATACATATACATATACATATACATGCATACATACACCCACACACACGCATAATCCTCTGATTAAGCTGGATATTTGTGCCTCATAAAGCATAAGTATTCACGCCTAAAAGTGATCCATATAATAAATAAAAATTTTAATTTTGTGGTATTATTTGCTCGAGTCCTAAGTCCTTGGGGGTGTTTCCTCACCCGGTGCCCTAAGACCGTTCGGTTTAGGAGTCACCGATTAAAGGATCATTACATTAGTAGATTAGAAAGTCTAATAGAGCTATGAGATAATACCACCAAAAAAATGAAAATAAGGCACAAAAGTTAAAGTTAAAGAATCCCGAGTCAAAATTTCACTGTCGCAAAGGTGCATATGACTTAGGGTAAATCAATAGACTATATGAGAAATACAGTTTTACTCCTAACCTTGAGTGATAATAAGTTTCTGAATAGAGATTAAGTTTAGAAATGAATAAGTTTGGAATTCCTATAACTTATAATTGCTTAAGTCTAGCAAAAATACTTCAAATATTTCTTTTCTTTTCAAAATACGTTTTCGAAAATACTAACACTTTGTTTAACTTTCTTTATAGATATTGTGGGTGTAATCTACTGAAAACCCTCAGAGACAAAACGTGGGGCTAATTTAGATGTTTAACGGCTTGTTGCACGTGCTAAGTGCAACCTTGATTCCTACAAAGTGAGATAGGTTAGGTTGGTTTCATTTTTTTATTTTTTTTATTTTGCTCGAGGACGAGCAAAAGATAAGTATAGGGGTGTGATCATACACATACATTGCATATTTAATATCACACGTTTCACATTTTTGAATTTATTTTATAATAAAACTTTGCTATTTGATATATTTTTATTCTAGTGGCGTACATGGTAATTAAGGAAGAAAAGAGAGATTGACAGATTTATTCAATTAAATCTAAATTTTCAAAAGAAAGAGGATCGATTGAAATTCAAAGGTTCTAAAAGCCATCTTATTTGAAAATTAGATATATCAGATAAGATAATATCATCAAATTCAAAAGAAAAATGAATTTTTTAAAGATCCTATCGGTTTCGCTAGGGATAAAGAGATAGATCATCAAATCCAGAGTAGATATTTAAAATATAAGAAGATAAAAGGATAGAAGATGAATCAACGGACGACCGACTCCCAGATCCTGGCCCTACGGCTAGGATAATGCGACAGAAACACGACAAAAGCGATATTTTTCGTGGCATTTTGTTTGAATCTGGGGGAGTGCCTGTTGGTCCAAAGGCCCTTCACCTTAGTTTTGATGATGACTAACTTATGAAGTTAAGTTACTAATGATCTTGTATTTATATAGTTTCAGTTATTGATCAAGATCTTAGTAGATGTTTAGCTTCAATAAAGGATTCAGAATTAAGTATTGGAGCTAACACGTGTTGATTCAAGAGCTCCCGCATCAAGACCGCATCTAGTACTCGAGATGGAGTCAAGCTCATGTATCGTATTTGAATCGAGTCATCTTAGAGATGAAGATTTACAAGAAGTTCGGTTTAGATTTGTTTAGTTTTATTTAGATCTTGTGTAAGAATAGTTTAGCTTTGATATGCTCAAGTATACACTCATACAAGTTTAAAAGTTTTGGTTTCGGTTTAACCATTTTAGATTTTCAAGAATATATCTTTCAGTTTCATGAATAGATAGAATCAAAAGAACTTTACATGGTTTAATGTATATTGGATTTCATTAATATGCATCAAAGCTTCGTTTGTTTAGAAAAACCTTTTTTTATGTATATCTAGTCATGAGTTTAAGTTTTATTTTTACCAAAACTTATTTTGGGATTTAATGTCAAAGATATAGATATATCATTTACTATGTGTTTTGGATTCTATCCCTACACACTGTGCTTCAAATGTGCTTCTATATCTTGTTTTTGTATCTATACAAGTTTGAGGAAAAATCGATTTTTCATTTGGGAAGTTTGTTTTTGAAAAATACCATTTTTGTTTAAAACTTAAATTCCATGCCTCAAAAATAGTACAAATTGTTTGTAATATGTGTTGAATTTTGATGACACATATTTGTGCTTCAAATATTTATATGAACTTATTTTTGTGGCACTTATGAAGTTTTATGGGATTTTATAGGTATTTAAAAGCCAAGATTTTCAAACCTATAACCCAGTTCTGGGCTGCCTGGTGGTCGGCCGACCGGTCGACCGATCCAGTGGCTCGGTCGACTGATGTGCACAAGCCCTTAGGCCTTGGGCCGATCGACCGCACGGTCGACCGACCTGAGAGGCTGCTTTCTGGTTCTGGGCCTGATCGACCAAGCAGTCGACCGACAGTGAGAAATTTCTCACTGTGCCTTGGGGCGATCGACCGGCCGGTTAACTGATAGCCCTAACAGTCAGAAATCTGACCGTTGACCGGTCGACTGGGCGGTTGACCGACAGGTCAATTTTGACTAGTTCTAGCCCCAACGACTATATTTTAGACCTCTATAAATATAGGTCATTGAGGCTTGTTTTCAACAAGATTTTCTCATCTTCTCAAGTATTTTCAGTAAGTTTTTAAAATAAGTTTTAGAGCTTCAAATTACATATCTTTATTTTGTTTCAAAGTTTTGAAAAATTAAGAGAAAATAAGTTTTTGGGAATCTAGTTTCTTGTTCTTCATTTCTCTATCAATTCAAGAGTTTTCCCTAAGTGTTTTCTTTGTGTTTTCTTTTCTAAAAGCTTTATGCACTCACATGCATGAGCTCTTCATTGCCAAACTATCCTATAGGATCTTGTTTTTAAGAGATGTTCTGTTTGTGATTCTTTATGTTCACCAAGAGATTATTTGTGATCTTTGTGATGACCAAGTTGTATTTTCTTTTTTTGCTTTGTGCTCCCTCTTGTGTAGAGGTGTAAGAGTTGGACTTGTGCACTCTAAGGTTGTAAGTTGTAATTTCTCAATGGAGGTCCCTTTGTGAAAGATCCTATAGTGGATAGTTGAAATCCTTCTGTGTGAAGGCAGGGACGTAGAGCAGTGGCTCGAACCTCGGAACATATCCTCTTGTTTGCTTTTGGATCTTTTCTTTCAACTCTCTACTCTCTTTATATCTTGCATTGTTTTACTTGCTTACATTCATATGCTTGAAATAGTTTGTGTGCCCATACTTGTATTGAACCAACAGAGCTATTAAAGCACCTCAACTCATAATTCAAAGGAATCGTGAGAAGTAGTTCTAGAGCCCTTCAAGGGAAATTTAGACTCACACTTGGTTATACAAAGTGTGTGTTTAGCAATTAGTTTTTAATTTTGCATCATTTTTCTTAAATTAGCACTACACATATTTACCCCCTTTAGGTATACTTTTAGCGCCAGCTCCCCCTATCGTCGTACGTCTATCGTTGTTCTAATTCTTCTATAAATACCTGCATACCCTGAAAGTAGAGAGGGCATGACTCCAGGGGAGAACACCAGAGAGAGTTTTAGGTTAGGATTCTTCTTAGTTCATTGTAGTTTTCAATTTGAGAGAAAGAATTGTAAACATAAGATAAAGTGCTTGTAATTGCTGGTAACAACTCAATAAAAAGTTCTTATGTTCTTTTCAATTTACCTCTTTTTATTTTTATTTACTTTAATTACTTTTTTTACTTTCATCTGCTTTCTTTATGCCTTCTTTTTAATCATGCCTTCTTATTAGCTTGGATTAGGTAGAGTTTTATGACAGAAAAGTGAGGAAGAATTATATGTAGAGTGACAATAGATATAATCTTTTTTAAAGATAGTTATATTGAGAGTGACAATCAATGAAATCATCCCACTTCTCTTCATCATTGCTCAACTTAATTGATCGTTTGCTTTCATTTAATTATTTCAATGTATGTTCTTTCTTCTCTTTTTTATTTTCTTTCTATTTAACTTAGTTCCCATTGTAATCAAAACACCAAAACCATCTTCTTCTACTTGCACTTTCTTCTAATTTAATTTAATGTTTCCTTTTCTTTTCTTTTAAAACAAAGACGATCTTTAACCATTGAAGTAACTTAGGAAGAAGATTTACCCAATGCTTTCATCATTGTCCCTCCTTATGGATCACGACTCGTTAGCTCTAGGCTACACGGTATCATTGAGGACCTAGCATTGTTCCTAAACTCTGTATTTTTCTGTGCAGGTTTGGCTCGATCAGCCGTACTTCGGTGATGTAAGGGGTTTCACCCTCTTACATGAATTTAGGGAGTTTGCCTTCCTCTGGCGAACTCAGGGAGTTCTTTTCTACTAATCAGATTCAAGGAGTTCGTCTCCCTCGAGCGAATTGAAGAGGGTTCGCCTCTTTGGGCGAGGCTAGGGAACTCGCTTCCCCGTGCAAAGCTAAGGGAATTAGTTCCCTGTGCATTGTGAAGATTTGGTCTGTTCTGCTCATGACTGTTCTGACTTCATGAAAAATTGAGATGATTCCTCCATTCTGGATTGTAAATTTTAGAGTATGGATTGTTATTTGGTCTAGCAAAAGCTGCATTCATGTTGTCTGGTAACATTTATTGAGCTAGGTAAACTGGACACTCTTCAAAGACATGGTTCAGTTAGACAGTAAGTGCAACCTAGATTTGTCATTTGGGGTGGGTTAACTTAGTTTACCATGCCTTGTTCTTTTGCTTCTAAAAGTTCTAGTCTCCTCATCAGGTGGGTAAGTTTGATTTTTGCAGTTATAGAGGACTCTATTGAGTGGTGTCCGATTTTAAAAGTTGTTGGATTCTGATTTTTGGACTTATCTGAACAAGATTCCCACTGGATTATTTTTTCAGCTAAGTCTTCATATAAATCTCGTCCCTGGTCCTCATCTTTCTTTAAAAATTCTCCTTGACACATCATTTCAAGGAGAGTTTTTGTAGGATAATCAATACCGTTGTAGAGAATCTGGCGCTGCCGCCATTTATCTACATCATGTTGTGGACACTGGGCAAGTAAGTCCTTAAAGCAATCAAAGTATTTTCAAAATAGTTCATTAGGCTCATGTTTAAACTGCATGATATTTTTCTGGATGAGAGCAGTCTTATGGATTGGGTAAAATGTTTTCAGAAAACTTTTACAAAATCGTCCCAAGATGAAATTGAACTGACCGCTAGACTATAAAGCCACTTCTTTGCTAGGTCCTTAGGTGCAAATAGGATGAATCAGAGTCTAACTGCATCTTCATCTAGCTAGGGGTTTCTCATCATCAAGCATACCTTTTCAAATTCCTTATGAAGAAGTATGCATTCTCAGATTCCATGATGTGAAATTTCAGGAGAGTGTTTATGAATTGCGGTTTCAGCTCAATGTTACCATTTGCTTCTGGTAACCGAATGCATAAAGGAAGTGATGTCCTGATGGGGTAGAATTTGTATTAGATGTGAATCTTCGGGTAGTGTAGGTGTTTGCAAAGTGTTTCTAACTAGTCGTTATGCCGTTGAGTCCCTTGACCATACTTGCATACAAAGTTACACTATAAACAACGTTCAAACAACAATCAAACGAAAAAAGAAAAATAACAAATAAGAAAAAGAAAAGCAATCTCCAAGCCCAGTCTAAGGTTCCTGGACCTGGATAACTCCTAATTGGGCGATTACTTGGGGTGGTTATTGTATGAATCCGACCACAAGCTAATCGATCAGGTAGGGGCAAGATACGGTCGGAGGTATCCGTGCGTAAGCAACTGGCCTTAATTATGCCAAACCACATCGTCGAGGCTTAACCTCTTAATCCCCAACCTTAAACACTGATTCATAAGAGAGTGATTCTTATAAGTTCTACCCTCGGTCAATCTCCTACTGAGTCTGGATGTCCCTAGGGGCCAACGTCTATCAAGTTTTAAATTAGACTTGGGATTATGAGTGCTTGAAAGATTGTTTTTGGGCTAAGAAAGGGTAATAACTTCCTCACCTTATCTTATTTATTTGGGTGTTGCCCTTAAAATTGATTTTTTGCAAGTGTACAAGATATTCAGAACAAGATACACACAAAGCGGATAAATCAGCCAAGGAGGTGATCCTATTCTATATGCAATGCGTACGTACCTTGCTCCAACCCTTTTCAACAACAATTTAAATGAATCATAAAGACACGTGCCTTAGATGCAAGAGTCTAACCTGAATTTTAAATTTGTAACAAGCTTTTTACTGTTGGTTTATTAGCAGTATACTGGTGATGGCATACAAGAAAATTAATACTTGCATAAACTAATTTTTGCAAAGCCAGCAGCCCTGCAAAAAAAGATTGTGAGTAATTCACTCAAAACTGCCGCAGAAATGCGGCAAAAGTCGCATTTTCGCGGCAGAATTGAGGGTACTTGGTCTCTGCTTTCAAGAGCAGAGGCCCAAGACCACTTATATGTTTTTGCTATTCTTGATTTCTTGATTCCAAAACCTATAACCTGAAATAGAGAAGAGATCATTTAGTTCAAAAATAAGAAAATACCGTTACCCCTCCCCGGCAATGACTCCAAAAATTTTGCTCGATGTGGAAATAGTGCATGAAAACTAGTTGATATTGAGAGTGAGTTATGTTATTAAAAAGGTGCTACTCTTCCCTCGAGACTACCGTTATAATTAAGAAGCTCAACAGGGTCGAATCCACAGGGAGGGGGAGCGATGGAAGCTTTGTTGTTCGGTCTCTTGTTTATCTTGAAATTCCTTCTTTGTTTCAAAAGAATGAAGAAGTAGAAGAGAAGAATTTGTTGGTGGTTGGTGAAACAATATAAAAAAGTTGGTTTGTGGAAATGTGAAGTGAAAAAGAAATGCGAAAGAAGTTGATTCGAAGAAGTAAAAAACAAGTTGTGAAAAAAGAGAAGAAAACGGTTTTGGAAAAAGCTTGAAAAATGAAATGAGTTTTGCCTTAAAGAAAATTTGAAAAGAGAACACGTTTTGGAAAGAGGTTTTGAAGGAAAGAACTTAGAAAGTAAAGTTTAAAAGCGGAAAGATAGATTTTGAAGGTTCACCTAGAGGGGGGGGGGGGTGAATAGGTGATGGCTAATCTAATGGTCACTTAATGCCAAATGATACAAATAATGCGGAAGCTAAAAACAATTATGACCTAATTAAAACTTTTACACTAAACACTATGTATAACACAAGAGTGTTGCCGAATTCCCCGTGAAGGGCTCTGGACAAACTCCTCTAGATTCCCCTTGAATGGGTTGAGGTGCCGCGTTGGCTCTCTTGGTTGAATACAAGTGTTAGCAAACGATCCCACGCAAGTATATCAATAAAGCACACAATGTATATCTAGCATATAAAGAATAAGCACAATAGAAGCATGCAAGATATAAAAGAGACAGAGAGAGAGAGAGAGAGAGAGAGAGTGAGCAATCGCAAACACAAGGAATTTGTTTCGAGGTTCGAGCACACTTGCTCTACATCCCAGCCTTCGACACACGAAGGATTTCCACTATGCAAGATCCCAATGGATCTCTCCTCGGTGCCGCAACACCTACAAGCCCTCGGACTCCCTAGTCCCGTACACACGCAAGCTCACTAGCTCGCCGAGGCCGCACCTCAAACCACCGAGTTCACACAAGAACTCTAAACCACCACGAGCACACTTGCCCGTCTCCTCAAAGTACAAAGATGAAATCTTTGGTGATCTACAACACTTTGATCACCAATTGCAAACTCTCACAACACAATCTTATGGATAGATAAGGCAATGGATAGCTCAAGTGATTGTGAGAAAGTAAGGAAAGAACTATGGTGAAAAACTCAAGAAATCACTTTAAACACTCTTGTTAAAATCTTCCCTTTAGATAGGAAATATTTGCTCTCTATTTTGTGGAGAAAAACTTCTGAAAAAAGTGGGAAAAACTGGCTCAAAGCTCTCCTAAAATCTTGGCTCAAAACAATGACCAAACCCCCAAATTTATAGGCCAGAAAAATATAGCCGTTCGGGTCTGTCAGACCTGCCGGTCGACCCGGCCGGTCGACCCGTAACGGTCAAAAATCCGACCGTTGGAGCCTCCGGTCGACCCGCCCGGTCGACCCAGAAGAACAGAGAGCACTGCTCTCAGTTCCGGTCGACCCCCCGGTCGACCCGCCATCCGGTCGACCCGCCCACTGAATTGCCAGACATGCACGGTTCTGTGCACGTCGGTCGACCTTGCGGTCGACCTGCCCTTGGTTCCGGTCGACCCGCCCGGTCGACCGACCTCTGTGCAATGGGTTAACTTGGAGCACAGTTTTGAGGTCTAAAACGTTCGAATTTGGGAATAAGTATATAGGATGAAGTTGTAGATATTGAAGTCTTCTTACTAATTCAACTTAAATCAAATCAATATCAATTCAGAATTGAAAGTTATCAATAAAATACTAAAAGGTATCAAATCAGAAACTGTAAACTGTTTTTAGAACAAGAACAGACTTCAACCCAATATTTGACATTCTTAACATTTAAATCAGAAAATGATTATTGAATATTAAATGTAACTCTGAAAGTCATCTTTAAAATGCAATTTAAATTATGTTAATTGAATATAAGAATCAAAAGTTATGACTAGAAAACTAAAAAATGTCGAGCAGATCAGCAGAACGGTCGGCCGCCCGGTCGACCGAGAAAACCCGAGAGTTCTAAAATGGTTTTGGTTAAAAACACATGTATATTTGAAACACCAAAAATCAAAACGGTATTTTTCTAGAACTAAAAATCTTTTATGAAAAACACATATAAATCAAGAGTGTGTGTGTGATATGAACTTGAGCAATCCACCAACTATTCTATCCTTTACATTTTAACTAAAACAAAATCTTATAAAAATAAACCTAGACACAAGTCTTGATCTTAAAGTCTTCCCTTGAAGTCTTCTCATCTTCTTGACATGGTCCACACACGATCCAACGAGATCAACTCTTGATGTGGTCTTGATGCATAGGCTCGTGAATCAACTGGTGCTAGCTCCAAAACTTGACTTTAAATCCTTTGTTGAAGCTCCACACCTACTAAGATCTTGATCATAAATCTGTCACTAATTAAACACAAGATCATTAGTAAACATAACTACATGAGTTGATCATCATCAAAACTAGAGTGATGGGCCTTTGGGCCAACAATCTCCCCTTTTTGATGATGACAAAACTCATGAAGTTATATATGCATGGATTAAAGTAAAGCTTCAAAGAAGCTCCCCCTTAACTCATGCATAGACATAAATAATAAGATATGGCAATGAAGCACATAAACATGTATGCAAATGAATGACATGTTTATTTGGTATGCATGATAAACACTAAACACAAGTATGCATATAAACTCAAAATCTTTCTCCCCCTTTTTCTCAATCATCAACAAAGGGTTCAAAGTAAAATCAAATCAAACAAAATTTTCTCCCCTTTTTGTCAAAAATAAAGAGATCAAGAAGGGGTAATACAAATTAATCAATAAAGATTTATATGCGATATACATTCATGAAGAGGAAGACGCTAAGTTAACTTCCCTACACATATGCATTACATGAAGAAGGGATGACAAGCCCTAACTCACATAACACATATTATGTAATGCATAAGAGGGGATATGAAGCTCCCCCTATACACGTATATCATATAAAGAAGAGTTGTCAAGCTCCCCAATTTATAATATACTCAACATGAATCTATATGTAGAAGAGATGTTAAGCTCTCCTTGCATATAGGAAATACATATCAAAACATTTTTTTTTTTAATTTTTCTTAAAATTTTTTTTAAAGGTATCAGAGCTCTTGTAAAACAAACAAATTTTAAGATACCAAATTAAAAATAGTCATTTTTGTAGAACATATTGATACCAATTGAAAGTTAACAAATATGAAGTTGAAGCATTTTGATATCAATGGTAAACATAATGATCCAAAAAATTTATTTTTCATCATAAACTTTGTGCTTTTAAAAATGTGAGCAAATTGTAAGTTAAGCACATGAAAATCATATATATGTATGAGAAATGAGTATACTAAGTGAAATTGATACATACATATATAAGAAACAAAATATGAGTATATACAAAATAAGTTCATATTGATACCAATTGAAACGATTCAATGATACCAATTGACATAACAATAAGATCAAGTGTATAACTCATAACCTACCACCCTTCATATGCTCAAAATAGAAGATTTTCAATGAAGCATACAAGGCATAATCGCCCATCCATCCTCCCATTGATGGTAGGGTTTTCAAAAATAGATTTGAAAATATTTTAGCATTAAAAATCACTACCAAATGAGGAACAATAACTAGTTAAAATAATTTTTTGAAAAACTAGTTAAAGATCCTTCAAAAATATGAAATCAAAGCATATGTATTTCATGAATCATACTAAGTACATAAAAGTTTAAGCACTCATAGTCCATAAAGCTCAAAATTATCTTGAAAAGTAAAAGATGAGTGTTCAAAGGTTATGTAAATGGTATTTTCATGAAAATGGTCATTGAAGCTCAAAAAGATGAATAACATTTTATAAAACATGAAAATTTATTTTTCAAAAAAATAATAATACACTTCTAGGCATATGTATGATTTATCCAATCCTAACAATACACATACATATCCCAAACATAAAAGAGTCTATCAAATGTATTTACATGAGGCAAGAGACTCACGGGTATACATGTATATTTATTAGATTTGAATAAAATACATATACATGAAGAAAAAAAACATGAAAATTGGCAAAACATGTATAAATGAAAGAATCATCAAAACTAGCCTATACATGTGCATAAAGTGGGTACAAATGAGCATGAAGTGCAAACATATATAAATCAAATGTAACTCACTATTTGTACATGTATACATGCAAGCTTTGATAAAATCTACATTTAAACTAGTTCATACCACATGAAGCACAATAAATCATAAAACATGAACATGCTCAAAATATTATAAATGAACTAGTATGTACATAAATAAAATGGGAGTTTAGAGATTGTTACCAACTCCAAAGCTCCAATCATGGTGGTCATCCCACCAAACCTCCTTGATCGCGGTGCATCAAAAGTATGTCCATCAAGTCCATGCAACCACCACCAAGGCACCAAATCTCTCACGTCTTGTGAGAATCCTCACCTACATCAAAAACACATGGTGGGGGTTTTGGTACCCATTTTCTTTTGGGTCCTTTAGGGTTAGTCTTGTAAGGAACCCAAACATCTTTATTAGCAAAATTTAAAACATGCAACTTATCAAAACAAAATTTTGCTAAATGGCCTTTGCGGCCACAATGTGTACACTTGTACACCTTATGATGCTTATGTGTGTTGGTGTGATCATGACGTGCAACATAAGCATGATGAGAATGATGTGCATGAATGTGTGGAGTTTGTTTCTTTGAAAACAAAGACTCCAATCTCTTGTGATTAAATGCACACGAGCTCAAGGTAGAGCTCAAACTATCTAATTTTATTTTTCAAAAGATTAATCTCACTATCATCAATGGTGGCATGTAAAGACATGTGAGATAAAGAGTCATTTTTCTTCTTTTTAAAAACTTTTTCTTTTTCCTTTTCTTTTTCAAAAATTTTCTTTTTCAAAGAGTTGTTTTCTTAAAAAATAATTTCCTTTTGATTTTCCACCAAAATAATTTTATCTTTCAAAATCGTGTTACCTTCACAAAGATCATTTAATTTAGACATAAGGGAAACATTCTCATTTTTTAAAACTTCATTTTCTTTTTCTAAGCATGCAATGTTATTCCTAAATGAATCATGTTCTATATGCATGCAATCAATGTTCTTTTTCAAATTTTTATTTTCCTTTTTAATCATGTCATATTTTTCTAGCAATAGATGACAAAAAATAGATAGCTCATCATATGACATGTCCTCATCCTCGGATTCGGTAGTTACCTCAAGGGGGTTATCCCCTTGAACCATATAGCACTTGTTGGAGGTGTCGCTTCCAACATCCGAATCGCTCCCGGCATAATATAGATCCTTTTCGCCAAGGGAGGTGATGATGTTCCAAGCTACAAAAGCCGAATCAATGTTAGAAACCCTAGATAAATATTCATCATTTAGGGTTGACTTTAAAGCATGAAGGGCTTTTGCATTAGCCTCAAAATTCTTACCATCTAAAGAATATGCATTATTAGTAGTGGCAAGATATACATGAAAACCTAAGGCTTTGAGGTACAAAGACATCTTAACCTTCCAAATGTGGATGTTAAGAATGTCAAATGTGGGTGGTGACATAAAGTCCATGGTGTGTGTACAAAATTTTGTGATTAGCCTAAAAATGAGGATCTTTAACTCTAGATTGTTAGACCAAATCAGAGTACCAAGCTCTGATACCAATTGTAGGTTCACCTAGAGGGGGGGTGAATAGGTGATGGCTAATATAATGGTCACTTAATGCCAAATGATGCAAATAATGCGGAAGCTAAAAACAATTATGACCTAATTAAAACTTTTACACTAAAAACTATGTATAACACAAGAGTGTTGCCGAATTCCCCGTGAAGGGCTCTAGACAAACTCCTCTAGATTCCCCTTGAATGGGTTGAGGTGCCGCGTTGGCTCTCTTGGTTGAATACAAGTGTTAGCAAACAATCCCACGCAAGTATATCAATAAAGCACACAATGTATATCTAGCATATAAAGAATAAGCACAATAGAAGCATGCAAGATATAAAAGAGACAAAGAGAGAGAGAGAGAGTGAGCAATCGCAAACACAAGGAATTTGTTTCGAGGTTCGAGCACACTTGCTCTACATCCCCGCCTTCGACACACGAAGGATTTCCACTATGCAAGATCCCAATGGATCTCTCCTCGGTGCCGCAACACCTACAAGCCCTCGGACTCCCTAGTCCCATACACACGCAAGCTCACTAGCTCGCCGAGGCCGCACCTCAAACCACCGAGTTCACACAAGAACTCTAAACCACCACGAGACACTTGCCCGTCTCCTCAAAGTACAAAGATGAAATCTTTGGTAATCTACAACACTTTGATCACCAATTACAAACTCTCACAACACAATCCTATGGATAGATAAGGCAATGGATAGCTCAAGTGATTGTGAGAAAGCAAGGAAAGAACTATGGTGAAAAACTCAAGAAATTACTTTAAACACTCTTGTTAAAATCTTCCCTTTAGATAGGAAATATTTGCTCTCTATTTTGTGGAGAAAAACTTCTGAAAAGAGTGGGAAAAATTGGCTCAAAGCTCTCCTAAAATCTTGGCTCAAAACAATGACCAAACCCCCAAATTTATAGGCCAGAAAAATATAGCCGTTGGGGTCTGTCAGACCTGCCGGTCGACCCGGCCGGTCGACCCGTAACGGTCAAAAATCCGACCGTTGGAGTCTCCGGTCGACCCGCCCGGTCGACCCAGAAGAACAGAGAGCACTACTCTCAGTTCCGGTCAACCCGCCCGGTCGACCCGCCATCCGGTCGACCCGCCCGGTTGACCCGCCCACTGAACTGCCAGACGTGCACGGTTCTGTGCACGTCGGTCGACCTTGCGGTCGACCTGCCCTTGGTTCCGGTCGACCCGCCCGGTCGACCGACCTCTGTGCAATGGGTTAACTTGGAGCACAGTTTTGAGGTCTAAAACATTCGATTTGAGAATAAGTATATAGGATGAAGTTGTAGATATTGAAGTCTTCTTGCTAATTCAACTTAAATCAAATCAATATCAATTCAGAATTGAAAGTTATCAATAAAATACTAAAAGGTATCAAATCAGAAACTGTAAACTATTTTTAGAACAAGAACAGACTTCAACCCAATATTTGACATTCTTAACATTTAAATCAGAAAATGATTATTGAATATTAAATGTAGCTCTGAAAGTCATCTTTAAAATGCAATTTAAATCATGTTAATTGAATATAAGAATCAAAAGTTATGAGTAGAAAACTAAAAGAATGTCGAGCAGATCAGCAGAACGGTCGGCCGCCCGGTCGACCGAGAAAACCCGAGAGTTCTAAAATGGTTTTGGTTAAAAACACATGTATATTTGAAACACCAAAAACCAAAACGGTATTTTTCTAGAACTAAAAATCTTTTATGAAAACACATATAAATCAAGAGTGTGTGTGTGATATGAACTTGAGCAATCCACCAACTATTCTATCCTTTACATTTTAACTAAAACAAAATCTTATAAAAACAAACCTAGACACAAGTCTTGATCTTGAAGTCTTCCCTTGAAGTCTTCTCATCTTCTTGACTTGGTCCACACACGATCCAACGAGCTCAACTCTTGATGTGGTCTTGATGCATAGGCTCGTGAATCAACTGGTGCTAGCTCCAAAACTTGACTTTAAATCCTTTGTTGAAGCTCCACACCTACTAAGATCTTGATCATAAATCTATCACTAATTAAACACAAGATCATTAGTAAACATAACTACATGAGTTGATCATCATCAAAACTAGAGTGATGGGCCTTTGGGCCAACAGATTTTTCTTTTTAAGATTGTAAAAATGCGTGGCTAACCTTCTACTAATGAATCCCACTAACCAATCACTTTCTTGGTGATAGAGCTTCACAATGGATCCTTAGCCTTCACCACTCTTGTGCTATATGAACTTGTCATGTGGTTAACGAATGAAAGCTCTTCACCTATCACCTTGCGTTACACGACAAAAATTCAAAGGTCACCCTATTAAGATCCATTTTAAGGTAAGAATAGGGTGATCGATAAGTGCACGTTCGGTATCAACAAGGATGAATGGAGATTCTTCAACTCACCAAACAAAGTAAGGTTAGTACATTAATAGATCATTTAGAACATATTGTTGAGCATGAAATGAGAATTAGCTTGCATGTTAGTGTGTTAGAGTTAGAACCCTTTATTTTTAGTTATCCATAGCTCATAACATCTCCTCTATATATAAACTCATGTTGGGTGCATCTCACTTTGAGGAGCTTGACATCTCTTCTTTATATGGTTCACGTATGTAGAGGGAGCTTAACATCTCCACTTATGCATTGTATATTATACTTTATGTGGGTTAGGATCTTGTCATCCCTTCTTCATGTAATGCATGTATACAGGGGGAGCTAACTTTACGTCTCTCCTCTTCATGAATGTATATCGCATATATAACTTTATTGTTTGATTTGTTTTCACCCCTTTGTTGATGAATTGACAAAAAGGGGAGAAGATTTTTGAGTGTTTATATATGCATATTTATTTTCTTGTTTATGCAAAAAGGGGAAGAAGAATTTGGTGAGTTTATTTCATTGTTTATGTATATATGTTTGTGTTTATGCACTTTATTAAATATCTTTATTGTTTATTGTTATGCATGAGTTAAGAGAGAGCTTCTATGAAGCTTATCTTTAATCCATGCATATATAACTCCATGAGTTTTGTCATCATAAAAAAGGGGGAGCTTGTTAGCCCAAAGGCCTATCTCTCTAGTTTTGATGATGATTAACTCATGTAATTATTATACTAATGATCTTGTGCTTATTTAGTTTCAGATATTTGATCAAGATCTTAGTAGGTGTTTAGCTTCAACAAAAGATTTGAAGTCAAGTTTTAGAGTTAGCACGTGTTGATTCAAGAGCTCACGCATCAATATCGCATCAAGTACTCAAGAGGAGTCTAACTCATGGATCAAGGTTTGGACCAAGTCAAGAAAGAGAAGAAGATTTTCAAGAGAAGATTTTCAAGAAGACTTGTGTCATATTTGTAAGTGTTAAGGTTTATTTTTAGATAAAATGTAAAGGATAGATTAGTTGTGGATTGCTCAATTTCATATGCACACACAAAATTTATATGTGTTTTCATAAAACGGTTTTGATTTTGAAAAATACCGTTTTGATTTTTGAGCTTCAAGTATATATTTTTATGTTTCATGAATAGAGTTCATCAAAATGAGTTTATATGGTTTATATGTGTTTTGGATTTCATCCATACACATTGTTGATTTAAAAGTTTAGAAAAACTTATTTTGTGTTTCTATATCATGTGTTTGAGTTTTGAATTTATCAAAACTTATTTTAGAGCTTATTGTCAAAAATATAGATATTTTATCTTATATGTGTAGTGGATCATATCCATACACACTAAGCTTCAAAAGTACTTAAAATATCTTATTTTTGTATTTTGAGAAGTTTTGAAAAAATCGTTTTTCAATTTGGAGATTATTTTTTGAAAAATACGGATTTTTGTTTAAGGCAAAATTTCTATATCACAAAAATGGTTCAAAATGTTTATAATATGTGTTGATTTTTTATCATACATATTTGTATTTTAAAGAACTTATTTTTTTAGATTTTATATGAATTTATGGGAATTTATAAGGATTTATTTAACCAAGTTTTTAATCCCAAAAGTTTACTGACCTGGCTGTCTGGCGGTCGACCGGCCGGTCGACCGTGACAGAAGTCGGTCGACCGGGCGGTCGACCGATGTGCACATGCACAGCAGGGCCGGTCGACCGCATGGTCGACTGTCCAGAGAGCTTTGCTCTCTGGATCTGGCCCCGGTTGACCAGGCGGTCGACCGGCAGGTCAAGCCCAGTGCAATTGACCGAAGGCAAACAGTCAGAAATCCGACCGTTGGCCGGTCGACTGGGTGGTCAACCGACAGCAGGATTTCCTACTGAGTTGGACTCCAACGGCTAGTTTTTGGAGTCCTATATATTGAGGCTGTTTTATATAAGATTTTTGGAGAGTTTTAAAGCTAGTTTTCCCCATCTCTTGTAAAGGTTTTCTCCACTTGTTTTAGAGCTAATATTTCCATATCAATAGGAGAGTTTGTCAAGAGTGTTTTCAAAAGAGATTTCTTGAGCTTTTCACCACAAATTTACCCTAGTTTTTCTCACACATACTTGAGCTTTCCATTGCTATATCAATCCTATAGGAGATTTATTGTGAGAGTGTTTTTAGGTGATCAAAGTATTGAGATCACCAAAGTGTTCATTCTTGTATTTGAGGGAGCGAACTTGCGCGTTTGTACTGTTTCGAGTTCTTGTGGGAGCTCGGTGTAGAGGTGCGGCCTCGGCAAGGTAATGTGCTTGCGTGTGTTTTCTTGCGGGAACAAGAGAGGGACTAGTGAGTCTAAGAGTTCTAGTGTGACTCCTTGTAGGTGTTGCGGCACCGAGTGATCCGGTGGGATCGATTTTAGTGGAAATTCTTCATAGTGATTAAGGCGGGGACGTAGAGCAAGGGTGCTCGAACCTCGAAACAAATATCCCGTGTTTGCGATTGCTCTCTTTCTATCTCTCACTTGTGTTTATATCTTCCACGCTTATATTGTTTATATCTTTATATGCTTGATATATCTTGTACTTAATAGTTATATGCTTGGGATTGTTTGCTTACACTTGTATTCAACCAAGAGAGCCATAGTGACACCTTAACTCTTAATCTAGAGGAATCTTGAGGAGATAGTCCAGAGCCCTTCACCGAGAATTCGGCTACACTCTTGTGTTATACTTGGTGTGTTTTTCATAATAGTTTTTAGTTTGCTTAAATTGTTTTTAATTCCGCATTATTCATCATTAGATTATCTAGTCACCTATTCACTGGTGGCCCAAAAGCCCTTCACTCTAGTTTCACTCTAGGTTTTATGATGATTAACTCATGTAGTTATAGTTTACTAATAATCTTGTGTTTACATAGTTTCAGTTATTGACCAAGATATTAGTAGGTGTTTAGCTTCAACAAAGGAGTTTTGGACCTTACACGTGTTGATTCAAGAGCTCGTGTCAAGATCGCATCTAGCACTCGGTTGGAGTCAAGCTCGTTAGATCGTGTTTGAATCGAGTCGGCTTGGAGACAAGAAGACTTCAGTTTGTGTTTAATTTAGTTTGTTTAGATCTTGTATAAAGGTAGATAGTATTGATATGCTCAAGTTCACATACACACACAAGTTTCAATTTGTTTGATTTTCGGTTTAATCGGTTTCGGCTTTCATATATATTATTTTCATGAATAGATAGAATCAAAATAAGTTTACATGGTTTAATGTATATTAGATTTGATCTATATACATCTATACTTCATCTATTTAGAAAAACTTATTTTGATAATCCTATTTATGTGTTTGGAGTTTTGTATTTAAACAAAACCAAATTTTGGATTTCATGTCAAAAACATAGATATATCAATTACATGTATATTGGATTCTATCCATATACAATATGCTTCAAATTTGTTTCAATGTCATGTTTTTGTATTTGAGCAAGTTTTGAAAAAATTGGATTTCCATTTCAAAGTTTGGTTTTTGAAAAATACCGATTTTGTATTTAAGCCTAATTTCAATATCACAAAAATAGTTCAAATAGTTTGTAATATGTGTTGATTTTTTGTCACACATGTTTGATATTCAAAGATCTTACAAGAGCTTATTTTTGTGAAATTTATGTGAATTTATGGAATTTTATTAAAGTTAAAAAGATCAAGTTTTAATCCCTATAATTGTTTGACCAGGCTTTCTGCCGGTCGACTGGATGGTCGACCGAGTCAGAAGTCGGTCGACCGGTCGATCAACCGATGTGCACAAAAGTTCATAGCCAGTTTTGGCTTGAGCACCGGTCGACAGGGCGATTGACAGTCCAGAGAGCTTTGCTCTCTGGATCTGGCCCCGCTCGACCAGGCGGTCGACCGGGCAGAGAGCTCTGCTCCCTGGATCCAGCCCCAGTCAACCGGTGGCACAACGGTCAGAAATCTAACCGTTGGCCGGTAGGCCGGGCAGTCGAGTGACAGCAACATCAGCTGCTATTTTGGCCTGTAACGGCTAGTTTTTGAGAGGGCTTATAAATAGCCCCCTCTTGGGATGTTTTTAACAAGAATTAAGAGAACAATTTTTCCCATCTTTACAAGTGTTTTAGCAAGAAGTTTTCAAAGAGTTTTTGGGCTAAAAGATTTTATCTTTACTTGTTTTAAAGGGTTGGAAAAATCAAAGAAAAATAGAGTATTTAGGATATCGGTTTTGATCTTCATTTCTATCTTTATCTAGCATTTTTCTCAAATATTTTTCTTTGTGTCTTGATTTCCAAACACTTTGTATTCTCACACTTGAGCTATCATCTCTATCCTATCTATAAGATCTTGTTTTTGGTGAGAAAATTGGTTGCGGTCCATTGTGATCACCAAGGTTTTTTATGGTCTTTGAGATCACCAAGTTGTAAACTTTTCTTTGCCTTGGGTATCCCTCATGTGTAGAGGTGATTGTGGAGGAGTGTTTGAGTTTGTTGGTATCCCTCTAAGTATAGAGGTGATTAAGGTTGGAGTTTTGGCTTTATGCCCATCTCTCTAAGTGTAGAGGTGATTGTTGTTTGGCTTAGTGCCTTATCCCTCTAGTGAGAGGTGATAGTTGTTGTGTCTTGCCTCTTGTGTAGAGGTTGTGTTGTTAGAGAGAGGAGTTGTGTACTCCTAATTTGTATTTACCAAACCCTCAGTGGAGGTTCCCTGTGTGGGAAGTCCTGTGTGGACATATAGTGAAAATCCTTCTGTGTGAAAGCGGGGACGTAGAGCAGTGGCTCGAAAATCGAAATATATCTCGGTGTTTGCGATTGATCCACTATCTCTAAACTCTCTCTCATATATCTTGCATTGATTAATATTGCTCATTTCTTATATGCTTGTTATTGTTTGTTTGCCTCACTAGTGTTGAACCAAGAGAGCTTCATATAGCACCTCAACTCTTATTTAGAGGAATTTAGAGGAGATAGTCCAGAGCTCGTCACTGGGAATTCGGCTACACTTTTTGGTTACACTTAGTGTGTTGCAATTAGTTTTTAATTCCGCATCATTTGTCATTAGATTATCCATACACCTATTCACCCTTCTCTAGGTGTATTTTCATTCACCCCCCTCTAGGTGACCTACAAGTGGTATCAGAGCTTGGTGCTCTTGATTAGGGTCTAACAACCTTGAGTTAAAGTTCCTTTTTTTAGCTAATCACAATATTTGTTTACACACACATGGATTTCATGACACCTCTCATGTTTGATATTCTTAACATCCAAGTTTGGAAGGTTAAGATGTCAATGTATCTCAAAGCCTAGGTACTCATGTTTATTTTGCCACTATTAAATATTCATATTGTTTAAATGGCAAAAACCTTGAGGCTAATGTAAAAGCCCTTCTGCTTTATGATTTACCCTAAATGATGAATATTTTTTTAGGATTGCTAATTCTGATTCGACTTTTGTAGTATGTAACACACTAGTCTCCCTTGGTGAACAAAAGTAATACTATGCGGGAGCGGCTCGGATGATAAAAGTGATGCTTCTAATATATGCTATATGGTCCAAGGGGATAACCCCCTTGAGGTAAATTCTAAATCTTAGCATGATAAGGATGTTGACATATCATATGATGAGCTTGCTTTATTTTGTCAACAAATTCTTGAAAAATATGATGTGCTTAAAAAAGATAATAAAAGATTAAAAAATAAATATGATTCTATTTCAAAAGAAAATGACTCTTTTAAAAATAAATTTGCATGTGTTTCAAAAGAAAATGAAGCTTTGAAAAAGGAGAATATTTCCTTACCTTCAAAATTAAATGATCTTTGTGAAGGAAATAATTCTTTGAAAATAAAATTAATTTGGTGAAAAAAGAAAAAGAAATTGTTTTGGAAGAAAATAACTCTTTGAAAAGAAATATTGTTTCAAAAGAAAAAGAAAACACTTCTAAAAAGAAAAAGATTGTTGATTCTCATTCTTTCCATGCTCTTCATACTACTATTGATAAAAATGAGATTTAAGTCTTGAAAAATAATATTGATTGTTTGAGCTCAACTTTGAGCAATTGTGTATTTAACCATTCTAGATTGGAAATCTTATTTCAAAATAATCAAGCTCCACATATTCATGCACATAACCCACGGCATACATATGCACACTATGCACATTATGCTCACACTCATTCTCATATGCATGCTAGAGTGTACAAATGTACACATTGTGGCCGCAAAGGCTATCTTGCAAGATTTTGCTTTGATAGATTAAATTCTAAAAATTTTGTAAATAAAAATGTTTGGGTTCCTTATGATGCTAACCCCCATGGACCCAAAAGAAAATGGGTACCAAAATTCTCACCATTTGTATTTGATATAGGTACGGGCTCTCATAAAACGTGAGAGATATGGTGCCTTGGTGGTGGATGCATGGGAAGCTTGATGCCTTTTTTTGTGCATCACCTTCAAGGATGTTTGGTGGGAGGACCACCTTGATTTGGAGACTTAGAGAATAGTGCATATAGTTTAGTAACTATCTCTAAACTCCCATTTAGTTTACTCACTTTTACATTGCTAATTTTAGCATGTTTTGGTTTTATGTTAAATAATCATGTTTTGTACTTCATGTGGTGAATACTTATTTAGATGTAGTTTTTATCAAAACTTGTGTATATACTTGTACAAGTAGTGAGCTACACTTGATTATTATATGTTTGCGCCTCATTACTCATTTGTACTCATTACATGTACATGTATAACCTAGTTTTGATGATTCTTTTATTTACACTTGTTTCCCCTATTTTTGTACATGTTTTGTTTCATGTATATGTTATTTTTTGTCTAAAACTAATAAATATACATGTATACTCTTGAATCACTTGCCTTCATGCAAATTCTATTATGAACTCATTTGTGTTTAGGATATATATGTATATTTTTAGTTTTGATAGAACATACATATGCCTTGAAGTTTGTTTTTAATGAAAAATAAATTTTTATGATTTTTATATTTTTGATAAAAAAGTTTATGTTTATTTTGAGCTTTATTGATTATTTCATGAATATGCTATTTACATGATTCTTGTGCACTCACATTATTTTTATTTACTTATATACTTGTTTTATGAGCACATTTTTGAGCTTTATCGATTTTGAGTGACAATTTTTGTGTACTTAGCAATATTTCATGAGATATATATGATTTGGTTTCATAGTTGAAGGATCTTTAACTAGTTATTCAAAAGTTATTTTAAACTAGTTATTTATTCTTCATTTGGTAGTGTTTTCAATCTACAATTTTTTTCAAATCTTATTTTTGAAAGCTTCTACCCTTTAAGGGCGGTTGGTTGGGCGATCATGCCTTGTATGTTCTAAATTGAAAATCTTTTAAACATGTGCATAAATAGGATAGACAGTTATGAGTAATACACATGATCTTCATGATATTTCACTTTTGTATACTCATATATGTTTTCTATGTATATATGTATGCTTCAAATTTCAAATAATATCAATTTCAATTGGTATTTTCTTTTTCATACATATATATGATTTGATTGTGCTTGTATTACCATATACTTACATGTTTAAAGCACAAATTATGTTTATGTTAAGCTTGACTAATTTTTTAAATGTCAATTGATATCTTAATGAGCTTATGCATTATTTTCAATTGGTATTTCAATTGATATCAAAATATACTTCATATTTTACCTTTTAATTGGTATAAAAAATTTACAAGATATTTCAATTGGTATCAAAATTTACAATGTTTCAATTGGTATAAAAAATCTACTATTGGTATCTTAAAATTTTATTTATTTACAAGTGGTACCAACTTTTGTTTTGTCAACTACTATTTGATTTCATTGGTATCAAAATTTATTTTGTTGACTTCAAGAAATTTTAAAATTTGTTTTAAAAGTGATTTTGTAAAATGTTTTGATATGTATTGCCTATATGCAAGGGGAGCTTAACATGTCCTCTATATATAAATTCATGTTGAGTGTATCTAACTTTGAGGAGCTTGACATCTCTTCTTTATGTGGTACACGTGTATAGGGGGAGCTTAACATCTCCACTTATGCATTGTATATTATGCTTTATGTGAGTTAGGGTCTTGTCATCCCTTCATGTAATGCATGTATACAGGGGGAGCTAACTTTACGTCTCTCCTCTTCATGAATGTATATCGCATAAATAACTTTATTGTTTGATTTGTTTTCGCCCCTTTGTTGATGAATTAACAAAAAGGGGGAGAAGAATTTTGAGAGTTTATATATTTATGTTTATTTTCTTGTTTATGCAAACAGATGAAGAAGAATTTGGTGAGTTTATTTAATTATTTATGCATATATGTTTGTGTTTATGCACTTCATTGAATATCTTTATTGTTTTTTGTTATACATGAGTTAAGGGGGAGCTTCTATGCAGCTTATCTTTAATCCATACATATATAACTTTATGAGTTTTGTCATCATCAGAAAGAGGAAGATTGTTGGCTCAAAGGCCCATCGCTCTAGTTTTGATGATGATTAACTCATCTAGTCATTGTACTAATGATCTAGTGCTTATTTAGTTTCAGAAATTTGATCAAGATCTTAGTAGGTGTTCAGCTTCAACAAAAGATTCGAAGTCAAGTTTTAAAACTAGCACGTGTTGATTCAAGAGCTCGCGCATCAAGATCGCATCAAGTACTCAAGAGGAGTCTAGCTCATGGATCAAGGTTTGGACCAAGTCAAGAAAGAGAAGAAGATTTTCAAGAAGACTTGTGTCATATTTGTAAGTGTTAAGGTTTGTTTTTAGATCAAATGTAAAGGATAGATTCGTTGTGGATTGCTCAAATTCATATACACATACACAAAATTTATATGTGTTTTCATAAAACAGTTCTGATTTTGGAAAATACCGTTTTGATTTTTGAGCTTCAAGTATATATCTTTATGTTTCATGTATAGAGTTCATCAAATGAGTTTATATGGATTATATATGTTTTGGATTTCATCCATACACATTGTTGATTCGAAAGTTTAGAAAAACTTATTTGGTGTTTCTATATCATGTGTTTGAGTTTTAGATTTATCAAAACTTATTTTAGAGCTTATTGTTAAAAACATAGATATTTCATCTTATATGTGTAGTGGATTATATCCATACACACTAAGCTTCAAAAATATTTAAAATATCTTATTTTTTATTTGGAGAAGTTTTGAAAAAATCGTTTTTCAATTTGGAGATTATTTTTTGAAAAATACGAATTTTTGTTGAAGGCAAAATTTCTATGTCACAAAAATGGTTCAAAACATTTGTAATATGTGTGATTTTTGATCACATATATTTGTATTTTAAAGTATTTCAAAGAACTTATTTTTGTAGATTTTATGTGAATTTATAAGAATTTATAAGGATTTATTTAACCAAGTTTTTTAATCCCAAAAGTTTGCTGACCAAGCTGTCTGGCGGTCGACCGGCCGGTCGATCGTGACAGAAGTCGGTCGACCGGGCGGTTGACCGATGTGCACAGAACGTGCACAGCTGGGCCGGTTGACCGCACGGTCGACCGTCCAGAGAGCTTTGATCTCTGGATCTGGCCCCGATCGACCGGACGGTCGACCGACATGTCAAGCCCAGTGCACGGTCGACTGGGCGGTCGACCAGAGGCACAATCGTCAGAAATCTGACCGTTGGCCGGTCGACCGGGCGGTCGACTGACAGCAGGATTTCCTGTTGAGTTGGACCCAACAGCTAGTTTTTGGAGGCCTATATATTGGGGCTGTTTTGGGCTATTTTAAATAAGATTTTTGGAGAGTTTTAAAGCTAGTTTTTTCCATCTCTTGTAGAGGTTTTCTCCACTTATTTTAGAGCTAATATTCTCATATCAAATGGAGAATTTATCAAGAGGGTTTTCAAAAGAGATTTCTTGAGTTTTTTACCACAAATCTATCCTAGTTTTTCTCACACATACTTGAACTTTCTATTGCTATATCAATCCTATAGGAGATTTGTTGTGAGAGTGTTTTTAGGTGATCAAAGTGTTGAGATCACCAAAGTGTTCATTCTTGTATTTGAGGAGGCGAACTTGCGCATTTGTGCTGTTTCGAGTTCTTGTGGGAGCTCAGTGTAGAGGTGCGGCATCGGCAAGCTAGTGTGCTTGCGTGTGCTATTCTTGCGGTAACAAGAGAGGGACTAGTGAGTCCAAGTGTTCTACTGTGAACTCCTTGTAGGTGTTGCGGCACTGAGTGTTCCGATGGGATCAGTTTTATTAAAAATCCTTCATAGTGTTGAAGGCGTAAACGTAGAGTAAGGGTGCTCGAATCTCAAAATAGATCTCCCGTATTTGCGATTGCCCTCTCTATTTCTCACTTGTGTTTATATCTTGCATGCTTACATTGCTTATATCTTTATATGCTTGATATATGTTGTGCTTAATAGTTATATGCTTGGGATTGTTTGCTCACACTTGTATTCAACCAAGAGAGCTATAGTGGCACCTCAACTCTTAATCTATAGGAATCTTGAGGAGATAATCTAGAGCCCTTTACCGGAAATTCGGCTACACTCTTGTATTATACTTGGTGTGTTTTACATAATAGTTTTTAGTTTGCTTAAATAATTTTTAATTCCGCATTATTCATCATTAGGTTAGCTAGTCACCTATTCACCCCCCTCTAGGTGACCTACATTTGCAAGGAAGAAAAAAAGCTTGTAAAAACAAACAAGAAAACTGGAGAAGGAAGAAGAAGGAGCTTGTATTGATTGCTACAAGTCAATTACAGAACTCTCTCTCTCTCTCTCTGTCTCTCTCTCTCTCTCTCCCCCCTCCCCCTCTCCCACCCCCCTCCCTCCCCCCTCTCCTGGACTAATAAAGAGAACAGAAAAATACATAAGAGCTCTAAAGAAAATCCTAAAGAAATTGCTAAAATTCTTCTCTAATTCTGTAACTCCCCCACTCACAGAACTGAAGGGTATTTATAGCCTCAGAACCCTAAGTCTAATCAATCGCAGCCGTAAAATAAAGTGGTGCATTAATGGCCAGGGACTTGCTGCGAAAATACAGCCAAAGCCTTATTTTTGCGGAAGAATCTTGGTCGTAATGCGAGCGCCAGCTCTGACAGCCTAGCTTTGTCCAAGTGTCCTGTAGAAGCTTCTTATTCTCTCTAAATATCCTCTGGTTCATTACAGAACTGGGCTTCATGGATTGAGCTTTAAATAATCTTCATTAAATCCCAATTAAATTAAGATTTTGGCTTTCTTCTCCATTGAATTGTGGACCTAAAAATTAAAGAGAAAAGACATTAGACACCAGCATTTTATTAGCAAATAAATGGGAAAATATGATGTAAATAATATAAAAATGAATACGTTACAACCATCTTTTTTAACTTTTAGGGAATTGACCTATCTGAGGAACCCTTCATTACTTCTCCTAGAGCCTTCAATAGAAGCTTTCTTAATCATATGATAAGTATAAACCTGTTCAAGATGTTTCTTCTGATAAGGAAGAAGACATTCCTGTACCTGAACCCCAACATACTTCTCCTCCTCTTGTCTCTCCTACAGATCCTTATTTCACACTTCTTGCCTCCATAACCGAGCTCACTTTTGTCCTTAATCAACTCCGTGATGACTTTTATTCCACTGCCACTCACTTTACATTCTTACAGAGACTTGTTGAGCAGTATCTCACTCAGATTCAGCATTATTTGAGTTATGAGAGTCCACCTCCATCTCAATACATTCATCCTCTTCCTCCCACTGATCCTCCATTTTCACCATATGACTCATGGCCTATTCCTATTGTTCCACCTCAAGGAGATACATATTCTACTGGTGGTGCCTCCATTTCTTTTTGATTGATGACAAAAGGGGAGAATACTTGAGCAGCATATACATTTCATTATTTTGTCGGATCTTGTTGTTTGTGTTGCCTTGTGGTTTTATGTTATGTCTATGTTTTGGTATTGTATTCTGTTTTAGTATGTATTTGGTATTGTATTCTCAAAAAACTTCTATTATGGTTGGAGCTTATGCAATCTATTATGATTTTTGTTATGAGATTGTGTTACTTTAATTAGTGGATGGTAGTATGGATGATTGGTGGATTTATTTTTGCATACCATGTTGTTTGACATTAATCTTCTTGTATGCAATTACAGACGGTATATATCTTGATTAAGTTATGCATTATTGTGGGGGAGTTTATTTATAAACTCTTTTCTTCATGAGTTTTGTCATCATCAAAAGGGGAGAGATTGTTGGCCCAAGGGTACAATCATTCTTCGTTTTGATGATGAGCCACTCATGAATATTTATAAGAACTAATATATACTTTTCAGTGTCTATAAGTTTCAGGTTCTCTACTTGGTGATTCATCTTCGAAAGATATAATATGAGATCGAAAGTAAAGATATTCCTGGTGTTGTGAAGATGTATATATTTGTATGGTATATAAATTTTGTATAATATTCATGTTTGTTTTCATATTGCTATATCACTCATATCTGTCATCATCTATTCTTACTACACCAAGATAGCAATTGCGCACCTCAACTCTTGTTAAAAAGGAATCATGAGAAATAAGTTCAGAACATTTCACGTGGTATTCGACTTAAATTCTTGGTTGTAAGTTTACGTTTAAGATTGTGTGTTTAATTTAATTTTTATTCTAGTATTGTAATTGTATATCACCTATTTACCCTCCTCTAGGTGTATTTCATCAACAATAGAATAAAACAGTAATATGGAATAAAAATTGACACGCGCCTAGATGCAAATGTCTAAACCGTTTTTTAAACATTTCCATTTACCAATTTTTATTATTTTTATTACAATGAACATGCAAAACAACACAGAAAATAGATAGCAGAAGCCAATAGAATTTTGCAATATGGAGATCCCTACAAAAAGTGGGTCATGGCACCCTGTTATTGCCGTGAAAATGCGGCAAATATCGCATATGCATGGTAATTTAATAAAGCAGGATCTCTGCTTTAGAGAGTAGGGAGCTACAGCCTCAGGAGAAGTTCTGTAATTCTTAGTTTTTATAAATTTTGACCTGCACACAGAAACAGAGAAGAAATATTAACAAAAATCATGAATTAAACTGTTCCCATCCCCGGCAATGGCGGTAAAATCTTGATCGATAGGAAATCGTGCACAAAATTAGTGTTTTTGAAAATTAGAGTTTTAAGTTTGTGTGCGCTTTGGTCTACTCGATACTAACTTGATAGCATAGAGGTTATACGGGTCGAATGCATAGGGACAGGAGGCATAAAACTTTACTGGTCGAATCTACAGGTGATGGGGAGATTCTGTCTCCTCGTTTTAAAATACCGCAAGTGCACGGTCGTTCGATGTAGCACTTGAGGGTCGGTCCACAGGGACAGGTGGTTCTTTTGGTTTTAACACCTCTACGCGAATTGATCTGAAATTTTGTGGGATTGTGAGCTATGTGAACTAATTATAATAAAAGAAAGGTCAAGCACTTAGGATCGAATCCCTTAAAATAGCATCAAGCGGTCGATTTTGGTCTCCATATCAGTTTGTAATACACACCAAATCTCTATGTCTAAGAGGCACATTAATTCTGAACACTAGATTTAAGCACAAGCTATTATCCAGTTACATGGTCCATCAAAGGTAAATTAACTAAATTAAATAAATAGCATAAATGCAACAGACCCTAAGCATGGACCATTAACCCCGATACATAGCCTGTCAAATAAGTAGTGACTCTAAAAATAATTTCCTAAAAGTTATAGGTCAATTGGTGTGCATACAGTCATAAATAGGAGAATGACTCGGTCCACAAGAATTAAGTCTAGGTTCATCTCCCCTAAGCGCTTGCAGCAAATTAGCTACTCATGATAAAATTAACAATAAACTAAACTAATTAAATCAGTTTAAAATTATCTAAATTTAATTAAACAATTAACTATAAATATTAATTAATTAAACTAATCAAATTAAACTAATTAAAAAAATAAATAAATAAATAAAACAAAATACTTACCTGCAGTAGCCGGCCACCTGCACTTGCAGGTAGGTGGGGATTTCTTCTCCAAATACTGCTTGCCTGCGGGCCCTGTCTTCAAACACAAGGCGCCAAGGCTTGCCTGCGGCCTTGGTTGTCCTGTGTGCAGAGAGAGAGAGGCAAGGCCTCTCTCTATTGTCTTTTCTTTTTTTTTTTCCTTTTCTTTTGATCTGGGCGCCTGTGACAAGAGGGCGTCCAGGCCTTTCTCTCTCTCTCTCTCTCTCTTTTTTTTCTTTTTGATGTTGGAGGAGATGAATCAATCAAAATCAAACAAGGACGAAAATAACAATATGAAAAAGAATTTTATGCAGAGAGAAAAATGAAAGCCTCAAAATCTCAGATCTAAAAAATGTACGTACAGGTGAAAATGGAAAAAAAAACTCCCTCTCAAAACCCTAGCCTTGGCTATTTATAGGCTTAGGGTTTTGATTATTTTACATAAAAGTCCAAAATAGTTACAAAATTACAAGGAGAATTATTAAATTAATTTTGCACTTTTACATCTCTGTCCATTTTGCGTTTAAGCCCCTGACTTTTGCAAAATCGCGTTTTTTTTCCAACTGGCCTCGAACTCTTCCGAGTTGATCTTAAATTTCTTTGATCTCAGTTTTAGACGTTGATCCCAGCAATGTCAAGCCTCCTATAATGCCTTCAACTCCTTTTAATGCGCTTTACGGTCTCGAAAGGGTCTTTTGTGGTCCAGTCTTCTCCTAATAACTTTGTCTGCAAAATAGACTAAAAGTACCCGAGTAGCATTATTTATAAACAAATGATAGATAAATATGGGTATGAAAATGTGACAAAATCATGCTGATCAAATACCCCCACACCTATCTTTTGCTAGTCCTCGAGCAAAACTTATAAAAAGTGAAAGGAAAACTAAATTACTCTAACTCACTTTCGTAGGAATCACGGTTGCACTTAGCATGTGCAACAAGCCGTTAAACCCCTAGGTTACCCCAGAGGACGAGTTTTGTCTCGTGAGGGTTTTCAGTGGATTACACCCACAAAATCCAAGAAAGTTAGAGATTAAGAAATAAATAAAAGTAAAATAAGGATAACCGAAAATCAAGAAAAGGAAAACAATTCAATTTTTTTATTTTTTATTTTTTTTGGTAAATAGTTAGTAAGATCATCAATTTCTAAGAGTTTTATTTTCAAGTAAAACCTCAATTCAAGAAATTATATTGGCTACAAAATAAAGTCTCAAATCCAAAACTTTACACCACCTGTCCTAAGTTTCAGATCCTATGTACCCCGTGATCGTGATGTAGTTCTTAAGCTTGGGAATATTTAATTACAACTTTCATACTTTTTTTTCTTTTTTTTTTTACTATCTTTCACGTAGATACCGAGGCTTCCTGAGGCCAAGGTACCTAGCTAATTGATAATCAAAATTATTATCTTTTTTTTTTTTTTTTTAACTATCTTTCACGTAGATACCGAGGCTTCCTGAGGCCAAGGTACCTAGCTAATTGATAATCAAAATTATTATATTTTTATAGTGTCTTGTCCTATTAGGCTTTCTCAGCTACCCATATGGCGAGTTTTAGGTCAATGCTCCCAAACCAGATGGTCTTAGGGCAATAAGTATAAAGACACTCCTACGGACTTAATTACTCAAGCAACTGAGGCCACAAGACAAGACTTATTAATCTTTATTTTATTATATAATAAATTTCTCTCTCTCTCTCTCTCTTTTTTTTTTAGTTGCAATCAATATCCCAAGCCTATGAACTAAATAGTGTAAGTGCTATTGGGTACATAATCACTTAAACTAAGTTTAGATGGTATGTCCGTTTTAGATTCTAATCTTTATTTTAAGATTTTATAATTCTTTTATCTTGATCTTACCCTTAAAATCCACTCATGGATACTAAATCACTCACATACTAGCTACTTATTTGCAGAAAATTTTCAAATTTTTTACAATTTTTTTTAAGACTCTAAATAAAGAAAGAAAAGATAAATAAAGAAAAAAAACTAAAACTAAAACAAAACCAAAAAGACTCTTAAAACAAAAGAAATATGTGAATCTTCTTCCCCACACCTAAACTGTGCCATGTCCTCATGCATATACTTGAATACAGAGATAGAATGAATATAGCATATAATACATATATCACATACGTGTACACAATCAAAGAATAAAGCATCCAATTCAAGCATACATGAGTAAAATGTATGAAATAAATATGCTGAAATTAGAAGTACTCACAGTGCACTGAAAAATCTAGTTGCAGAAGCAACCAAATTCACTCCATGTGTGTGTGCATCCCTGGTTATCCTGTAATCAGTTATAATAAACTTGGCATAAAGGTTAGAGAAAAAGATACATAAAACAACTCTTTAGACACCAAAACTACATTGACTCAATTGACTAGAAGAGAAATATAAAGACTCACAGACTCAAAAGAAAAAAAAATAAAATTAAAATTAGTATACAAATGTATAAAGTTACATCTTCCCTCACACCTGCCTTAAGCTATGACGGTTCCTCCCCCTTGATCGCTTTTCACTTTCGAGGTGGGTTCTCTTCAATGAGTTGACATGACTATTAGAACTTTTCATCATTTTAGCATAACCTCCTTTAAACTTGATCATCATACTCTTTTTCTTTATCCTCTTCCTCTTCCGCTTTCTTCTTTTCAGCAAGTTAGAAAGAGGACTCACTCCCGCAACATTAACTCCTAGCCCAATCTTATTATCTTCTCTTTCATGTGAGCAAGCTTGATCAATAGCTAAGAATTTGAGTTCATCGTCAAATATCTCTTTAAAACGTTTATCAAAGAATCCTATGGGGAATGTGTGTCCACCCAATTCATCCAGGAGTAAAAGCTCATCCTCAAGGATCTTTTCAAAGCTTTGTTCGCAGTATTTATAATCATAATTTATTGACTCGTTGTAAATATGATCGTTTGCCATTTCTTGAATCAGGGATGACACATGATTAACCTGTTGATTTATTTCATCAAACATCCTGATCTCTTCCTCACATAGCTCGTCAAAACTTTGGTGAGTACACCCAAAGTCTGAATCCATATGATCATCCTTGAATTCATTTGATCGACTTTGAATCATATTTACTTCAAAGAATTCAGTTGATGGCTCACTTTTTTGCCCTTCAAGGTTGAAGATATTCAGATCAACTGTCATATTTCCAAATGTGAGTTTTATTAAACCGCTATGACAGTTGATCAAAGCATTCAAAGTTGCTAGGAAGGGTCTACCCAAAATCACAGGAATTTGCCCTCTTGGGTTCTCTACAGGTGCAGTTTCAAGGACGACAAAATCAACTAGAAAGATAAATTCACCGACCTTAATTAGCACATCTGCAATCTCTCCTAATGGAACTTTAACTGATCTGTCAGCTAGTTGTAGAGTGACTTTTGTGGGCTTCAACTCACCCACCCAAACTGCTTGTAAACCGAGTAAGGAAGCAAATTTACACTTGCCCCTAAGTCTAATAGCGCCTTGTCAATAACAGTTGTTCCAATTGTACAGGAAATAGTTGGACATCCAGGGTCCTTATATTTCACTGGAACACTATTCTGGATTATTCACTGATATTTGCTGCTAGAAAGACCTTCTTCGGCGTTTGATGTGCTCTCTTTTTAGTGCACAAGTCCTTCAAAAATTTAGCATAGGATGGGACTTGTTCAATAGCGTCAAGAAGAGGAACATTCACTTTCACTTACTTGAAGATTTCTAGAATCTTCTCCATCTGCGCCGTGTGTTTTTTGGTTTTAATCGGTTAGAAAATGGAGCTGGTGGATCATAAGGATGCTCAGTGATTTGCTCAGTTTCTTTATCTTCAGATTGATCTGAGCCAGAAGATGATGGATTAGCCATAGGGAGAGGGGAATTAGTTTGGTCAGGCATCACCACCTGATTGTCAACTTCCTTTCCAGATCGCAAGGTATGAATTGTATTGATTTGAGCATGACTGGATGAATTTGCTCTTGTATCTCTGGGATTAATCTCAGGTTGGCTGGGAAAGGTCCCTCTTTCCCTTTCACTCATTTGAGACGACATCTTACTCATTTGCAGCGTGAATTGTTGTATGGCTTGTTGATTAGACTGCAACATCTGATTTGTCGATTGCATATATGAGTTGAAGTTCTTCTCCATGGTGTTTAACTTTTGATCACTCCCAAATCCTGGTGGCGGCATGGATGGATTTGCATATGTTGGAGTAGATTGCGGTGCCACAAAGGCCGGTTGTTGTTGTTGATACTTGAGTGTGTTTGGCCTCGTGTACTGTGAACCGCTTGGTTGAGAGATGCTTGTTACCCCTCCTTGATTTCCTCCTCCTTGATTCCATGAAAGGTTAGGGTGATTCTTCCACCCTGGATTGTATGTTGGTGCATATGGATTATTCCTTTGTCGCTGATAAGTGGCGTTTAACTGTTGTCCCTGACTATTCATTAGTGGGTTTGGAAGGAATGGGCAATCTTCCATGACATGAGTTGGAGATTGACAGTTAAAGCAACTTGGTACAGAGGTCTGATTCACTTGATCGAACTGCTGAGGAGGAGTCCCCTTACTTTCCAACACTTCAATCCTTCTCATCAGTGCGGCCATCTTTGCTTCAGTTGCAATGGAGTTTTCGATCGAATGTATGCCACTCCTCGATGTGGTGGTTGAGTTTGTGGTTAGTGGCTTCTCATTAAACCCTTCCCACTGCATGGTTTTCTCTGCCATCTCTTCGAGGAATATCCATGCAGCATCATCTGTCATCCTCATGAAGTCACCGTGGCTCATGGATTCAAGAAGGGTTTTCGAGTTGTAATCGACACCCTCGTAGATTATTTGACAGAGATGCCACTTTTCTATGGCATGATGGGGACATTGAGCTAGAAGGTCCTTAAACCTTTCTAGGTATCTCCAGAATGGTTCTTTGTCATATTGACGAAATTGGCTTATCTTACTTCGTATTCTTGCAGTCTTATGCATTGGGAAGAATTTCTTTAGAAAGACTGCGACAAATTCTGCCCACGTTGTGATTGAGTTGATGGTCAGGCTATACAATCACTTTTTAGCATTGTCCCGAAGTGCAAATGGAATAAACCTTAACTTGACTCCATCTTCACTCAGCTGCCTAATTTTCATCATTGCGCATACCTCCTCGAACTCATTGATGAACATATATGCATCTTCAGATTCTAGTCCGGAGAATTTGGGGAGCATAGTGATGTATTGTGGCTTCAACTCGTAGTTGTTCTCAGTGGCTTCTGGCAATCTGATGCATGATGGGTGTGATGATCGAGGAGGGTAACATCGGTCCATGAGGACCACTGGTGAAACAGGGTCAGTCATCTTGATCTCGTTCGTATCTATGCTGACAAGACGTCCTTTTGAGTCGCGTTCCCAAGCTGACATATATCAGCGTAGGAATGAGTTGGAATGTGTGATGTTTGGGTAGCACTAGTAAATTTTTTTTAAATAATAATATTTTTTTTTATTTTTTTACTATTTATTTATTTATTTATTTAAAATCTTTTTTTTTCCAGTAGACGTGCTAAGACTAAAGAGGACACCGGTCCCCGGCAACGGCGCCAAAAACTTGATGGGGAGATTCTGTCTCCTCGTTTTAAAATACCGCAAGTGCACGGTCGTTCGATGTAGCACTTGAGGGTCGGTCCACAGAGACAGGTGGTTCTTTTGGTTTTAACACCTCTACGCGAATTGATCTGAAATTTTGTGGGATTGTGAGCTATGTGAACTAATTATAATAAAAGAAAGGTCAAGCACTTAGGATCGAATCCCCTAAAATAGCATCAAGCGGTCGATTTTGGTCTCCATACCAGTTTATAATACACACCAAATCTCTATGTCTAAGAGGCACATTAATTCTGAACATTAGACTTAAGCACAAGCTATTATCCAGTTACATGGTCCATCAAAGGTAAATTAACTAAATTAAATAAATAGCATAAATGCAATAGACCCTAAGCATGGACCATTAACCCCGATACATAGCCTGTCAAATAAGTAGTGACTCTAAAAATAATTTCTTAAAAGTTATAGGTCAATTGGTGTGCTTACAGTCATAAATAGGAGAATGACTCGGTCCATAAGAATTAAGTCTAGGTTCATCTCCCCTAAGCGCTTGCAGCAAATTAGCTACTCATGATAAAATTAACAATAAACTAAACTAATTAAATCAGTTTAAAATTATCTAAATTTAATTAAACAATTAACTATAAATATTAATTAATTAAACTAATCAAATTAAACTAATTAAAAAAATAAATAAATAAATAAAACAAAATACTTACCTGCAGTAGCTGGCCACCTGCACTTGCAGGTAGGTGGGGATTTCTTCTCCAAATAGTGCTTGCCTGCGGGCCCTGTCTTCAAACACAAGGCGCCAAGGCTTGCCTGCGGCCTTGGTTGTCCTGTGCGCAGAGAGAGAGAGGCAAGGCCTCTCTCTGTTGTCTTTTCTTTTCTTTTTTTTCCTTTTCTTTTGATCTGGGCGCCTGTGACAAGAGGGCGTCCAGGCCTTTCTCTCTCTCTCTCTCTCTCTCTCTCTCTCTCTTTTTTTCTTTTCTTTTTGATGTTGGAGGAGATGAATCAATCAAAATCAAACAAGGACGAAAATAACAATATGAAAAAGAATTTTATGCAGAGAGAAAAATGAAAGCCTCAAAATCTCAGATCTAAAAAATGTACGTACAGGTGAAAAGGGAAAAAAAAACTCCCTCTCAAAACCCTAGCTTTGGCTATTTATAGGCTTAGGGTTTTGATTATTTTACATAAAAGTCCAAAATAGTTACAAAATTACAAGGAGAATTATTAAATTAATTTTGCACTTTTACATCTCTGTCCACTTTGCGTTTAAGCCCCTGACTTTTGCAAAATCGCGTTTTTTTTCCAACTGGCCTCGAACTCTTCCGAGTTGATCTTAAATTTTTTTGATCTCAGTTTTAGACGTTGATCCCAGTAATGTCAAGCCTCCTATCTCGCCTTCAACTCCTTTTAATGAGCTTTACGGTCTCGAAAGGGTTTTTTGTGGTCCAGTCTTCTCCTAATAACTTTGTCTGCAAAATAGACTAAAAATACCCGAGTAGCATTATTTATAAACAAATGATAGATAAATATGTGTATGAAAATGTGACAAAATCATGCTGATCAACAGGGATGGGAGGGTCTTCTATGTTTCAAAAAAATTAAAAGAAAGAGAAAAAAACAAGAAGTAGATGGAGATGAAAACCATAATGAAAACATGATAAAGTGATTTGAAAAATGGTTTCAAAAACAAAGTTAAAAGTGAAAAAAAACTCATGGCTAAACTTAATACTAATTGCTCCCACTAACCATGCTAATCTCTTAAAGTAATAGTTACCTCACATTGGATCCTTGGCCATCACTTGGTTTGTCTTCAAGAGATTTTCTAAATCATGGCCCATAAGATTGTTCTCCATATCCAAACTTGATTAATAAGGTGCAATTTAATGTTAAATCATCAAACTACAAGAGCAAGCATGAAAAAAAAGAGTTTGCAAGTTAGCTTGTTAGCAAATTAGGAGTTAGAACCCATCATCATTAGTCATCAATGGCTCTTGTAAGAACAAGACATATTTGATGCTATTAGATTCATGTGGATTATCAATCAAGAGTTAGTGGTTAGTGGGTTAGTAGTTGATTAGCCATGGAGAAGAACTAGCTAAGCATTTAGAGATTAGATAGAAAAGAAGAACAATGAGAGAAACGAGGAATTTTTCATAAATTGTCACTCTCTATTACAAAAGACTCTCTTTTTCTCATGAATCTCTCTCTAACTAACCCTAGATCTATAAAGAAAGAGAAAATACAAGAAAATAAAAGAGAAATCCTAATCTAATCCTAAGAAGAAGAAACCCTATATACTAATCTCCTCCTCGTATTTTGGCCTACTGGACTGGTATTTATAGGCAGTGGGAGACGTATAGATGACGAGACGATGTCACGTGTTGCAGATCAGGGCTGTTGGCCCTGATCTTTTGGCTACTTCTTCTCCTAGCTGCGAGAAGCTTCTAGAGTTTGATATTTTTCTATATTTATCCACATATTTTTTACAGATTGGACTTCAATTTCGGGATCCAATGTGATTTTCTAGAAACTCCTTGACTTGGCATCCAAGAAATCTTGACTAATTACCTAAAAATGAGTTTAATTAAGCTTTTATTCCCATTTTGCCTATATACATTGTAATCTGCACACAAGAGACCAAAACAGGTTAATAGCAGTGTTTTATTCAAAAATCGAGTAGGAAAATGTGATATATAAAGTGCACAATTGATGACTAATCAAAAATCTTTAGTTCAATATTGAAAGTGGTATGTGAATTGATGTGTCTGTTCGGGGAATGGATATGTCTATTCAGAATAGTTGCGCCCGTTCTGACCAAATAGATGTGTCTATCGAGGGATAGCCTGTTTCGGCCAAATAGATGTGCCTGTTTGGTGAATGGATGTTTCTGCTCGGAATAATTGCACCCATTCCAACTGAACAGATGTGTCTGTTTGGAATGATAATGTCCATTCCGATGAACAAATGTGTCTACTCTGAGAGGCTTCCTCCGAATTCCTATATAAAGGGCAGAATTCCACTCCAAAATGATTTACCAAAAAAAAACTCAGAATAAGCGCAATCACAAGAATAAATGAGTTTAAGAAAATTTTATTGAATTCATTTCAGGATTCTGTTTGAATTCTAATTTTTGATCTGTGTCCTTTTTCTACTTCCGTTTTGTGAACAAGTGGAAGGTATGGGTCAACTTTTGTTTGATTGTATATGATTTTGTAAAGTGCTGCACAAAACACGTGAAAGAGTATTGTACTGTGGGAGACCAACGTACATTATCTCGTATGCACCTTAGCTGGGGACGAAATTATCTTAAGGAGATTTACTTTACGCATACCTCACTCTAAAATCTAGTTTTATTTCATTTCTCTGTCTGTTTATACTAACGTTCAGTAGTTGCAGGAATTATTGAATTCCATTATATTCTCTGCCTATTTGAACTAACCTTCTTATTACAAAAATTATATTAAATAAGGAATTCAACTGAAATATTTATTTTAATAAATATTATTGCTAAACAAATTATTATTGAGTTATTTATCTTGTTGATTTATTATTAATACTAGACTGACTAAATATCAATCTGATTGGTATCTAAGGAAAAGATTTGAAAGGTGGTTTTATAATTAAGGAACATTCAACTGAACGAAAAACCTCCTAAGTGATTTTCACTAACCTGGTTGATTGGATCAATTGATCTTGATCTTGAATTGGATTGTCAAGAATAACAATATTTAAAGATTTAATACCCATTAGTAGATAAACATTTCGAGGTGGTATCACATCTCAAAGAAAAAAGTTAAAGATTTGAACACCTCAATTCAACATCAAAGATTTCCCCTTGTGACAAAAGATAAGGCTATCAAGATACCTATTAATTTGCATATGACAAGCCATGGAGGATGGATTGATCACTGCGTGATCATTTTCTTCCTATAGCTCAATTTTCAACCAGCTGAGGACAATAGGCACGAATAAAGGTTTAGTGATCAGTTAAGTTTCTTTACGATTCCCGGGTAGAGGTCAAGTTTTTGAAAGGCTCAACTAGTTGTTATATAAGATTATTGTCAGTTTATTGAATGTGAAAATCTATCGATGGATGAAGATGTACTTTCAAATGTTTTGTAATTTGTTCTGTGCTCCTATGAAATTAATGAATATGAATTTCTTGGATAACATCATTTACAATTAATTCATTAAAATGAAAAACAAGAAGGGAAAAAAACGAGACAAAGAGTTGCCAAATAAACATTCGATTGCTTTTCACATATGTGCAAACTCGCACAAAAGAAAACCCATGAAATCTGTACATATGCTAACAAGTGACAACATATGGTAATATCGACTCCAAAACTACAATTATCAGCAATAAGTCACAAAGAACAAAACCTAACTCACCTCACATTAACCCCTGTTTCTCCTTCGCTGCCCTCTTCCATTAATCCTCTCTTTCATCGCCCCATCAATCTGAGCTGTCGCATCGTACAGATCAGAGATCAGATGGTACCTACGATTCTTCCGCCTCGGACCCATCTCATCTGCATCTCCATCCTCTTCAAACTCCGCAATCGATAACAACGGAGGCCCAGTGTTGACGGACTTGGGAGTATTAACGGGGGTGGAGAACGAGCACGAGTCCTCAGAGTCGGCGCTGCTCTCGCTGAGCTGCACCAGCTGCTCCGCTGCCCGCAGCTCCGTGGGCGTGAACTGGTCCAGCTGAGGAGGAGGGGCTCGGGCTCGGGCTCGGGCTGCCATCGCCTTTACTGGTCGACCTTTCTCTCTCATTGTTGTCATTGTCTTTGTCGACTGTCGAAATGGAAAAACGCCTTAGAGCTTGTCTCAGATATTTTGGTTTTGTTTTTGCTTCGAGAGTAGGTTTTGGTTTTTGTTGTGGTGATCCGCAGGGTTAGCGCAAAGATTTTGTGTTTGTGATCTTGATGCGTGTCTGCAACAGAGGCCGTCTTTGATTCTGTTTCTCTCTTTGATTGGATCCGAGTCAGATTGACCTCGTAGATTGGATGATGGCGTGACAAAGGATGCGTGCTAAACACTGTGAAAGCAAATGCTATATAGGAAGCAAAGAGAAAAAGTTCTGGTCAATCTATAACTCTCCCCCATTCTATGTTAATTGTTGAACTGCACGTTTCTCCGACACTAGATCAACTGGGATCCTTAGATATTTTTAGTTCGGCATTAAAAACGATCTGTATCTTCTCGGTTTATTAGTAATCAATTCATTTTATCAACTTTTACATCTTATGTTGTTCAACTTCTAGTTGATTGACACCAGCGTGGTGTTGCAGAAAGGGCAAAGGTTGGGCATCTGCCATCCACTTCACATAAGGGGATAGAATTTATCATTCTTGACTGATTATTGGTTGTAATTCTCTCTCTCTCTCTTAAGTGCTGGTCTGTAACAGATACTTTTAACAGTAGGTAAATTGGTGGTTATATACATGTTTCCAGCTCTAAAAAAATTCTTAGCCTCTACATGAAATAACTCAGCCGACGTGAGCAGCCCTAGTCTAGATAGTCCGCGTTGGCTTTAGTATTTCAATCTATCAGCATAGAGCTCTGACTGAGTCAAAATAAGAACCATTAAAAAATAGACTTCTTATGAATCTAACACTGTGTAACACAATGGGTTTCGGCTCGCATGAGAGAATGAGACAGGCTTAAAGTTACAACAGAATGCAGGATGGTGATCTGACTGTAAGAGAACCTAACACGGCCGCTAACTTCACTATACAACCAATACACCACAAACATCAGGTATTAAGTAATAAATGAAGATAAAGAGATATAGCCGCAAATATAATTCATCAAGAAAATATAAACAAGGCAATCCAATATTACAAAATAAGAAAGTGGGTTCCAACCAGTACAATTCTAACAAAGATGATGCAAAAGAACAATTCAAATACAAACATACTACGATTTATGTAATACTCCTATCCGATAATACTGGGTTAATACCAACAAACTGATTTGCTTTAATTTATATACATTGACAAATTTAATTTGTTAAGGAAATATCTTTATGTAAGAAGTTATTATAAAATTAATTTTAATTTTTAAGGATTTAATATATATCTCTATGTGTGTAGAGAGAGAGAGAGAGAGAGAGAGAGAGAGAGAGAGACTTGTGTCCTTTCAAAAGAATTTGAGCCCGGGTCCTTCCCACTCAAATTCAACTCTCAGACATTCAAATAAAAGATCCACTCCGTTAAATTTGACCTATATTATTTCAAGTATTTATAAATCAAAAATCAAGTGTTTTGAATACTTTTTGCCCATGCATCAAGTAAGGAAAAAGCGAACGGCCTAAACAGTGAGTTGGTTTGTTAATGGTGTAGAACATTTGAATCCTAACAAAAATTAGTTTGTAGGGATTTTTAAATGTTTAGATCATAATGAAATGGCCGGATCGATAATTTGTATGTCTAAAGACATAGATCTAACCAACTAACTATTTCGGCTATCCATTTTGTGCCGCTTGATGAATGCGCAAAAAGTATTCAAAACATTTGATTTTTGATTTATAGATACTTGAAATAATATAGATTAACTTCAACGGAGTGGATCTTGTATTAAAATGTCGGAGTGATGAATTTGAGTGGGAAGGATTCGGGCTCAAATCCTTTTGGAAGGACATAAGTCTCTCTCACTACACACACACACACATACATGCATACGTACAGACTTGTGTCATTCTGGAAGGATTCGATGCTGAATCCCTCCTACTCAAATACAACCCTACAATATTTGAAAACAGGATCCACTCCGTTGAAGTTGATCTATATTATTTCAAGTTATTAAAAATCAAAAATCATGTATTTTGAATACTATTTGCCCATCCATCAAGTAGGCAGAAAATGTAATCACTTAGAGAGGGGTGAATATGTGATGTGCGAATCAAATGCGAAAATTAAAAACTTTTATACTAACTAAAACTAACATACAAATGATGATCAAAGAGTTTAGCCGAATTCTCGGTGAAAAACTCTAGAACTTTTCTTCAAGATTCCTCTTTATTAAGAGTTGAGTGCTTCATTGCTCTCTTGGTTCAAACAAGTGTAAGCACAAATAATAATATCAAGCATATAAAGATAAACAAGTATAATAAGTGCATGGAAGATATAAACACAAGTGAATAGAGTAGAGAGATAAGTAATCATAAACAGGGGAGAGTTGTTTCGAGGGTCAAGCCACTTGCTCTACGTTCCCACCTTCACCGCAATAAAGGCTTTCCACTAAAATCGATCATGCAAGATCACTCGGTACGGCAACACTACAAGTTCCCTCAATAGCTCTTGTGTTGGCCCAAGGGTAGACTCTCTAGTTTTTATTTTGATGTTTACAAACCACATGAAGTTATAAGGTACTAATTAAGTTCTAGTGTTTCTAAAGTTTTCAGGTATAAAGAGTTTAGAAGAAGCTTATTGTTCTTTCTAAGGAAGGTTGAGGAGATCAGGTTGATTCAAAAAAAAGATTCAAGCATAGATGATCAAAACCTGGATTTCAGAGAAGCCCTCTTTGATGAAGACTTGAAGCTTTTATAATCTCCTTTGTAAGACCTTAGTATGTTTAGTTTTGGTGTTGAATTAATGCTCAAAGAAGATACACACACATCTTTCAAACAGAAGTTTTGTTTTCCGTATTTTTATTCTAACTCATTTTTCAAAAGATAAATATTATTTCTAGTCCATATTTTTTATTGATTTTTAAACCAGCCTTAAACAAATTTTCTTGAAACCCATATATTGTTAGAATATCATATATACCTATATAATTATTTTAAAAATGAGTTCTACTTTAAAAATTTTGCTTAATTTGTTTTTTGGACTTGGCCGGTCGATTGCCCGGTCCACCACCAGTGTGCACAGTGTTTTGTATAGTGGCTAAGTCTACCGAGTGGTCGACCGAATGTGCACAGAGTCACTTGGCTCTTGTACATGTAGATCGACCGACAGAGTGGTCGACCGACTTATATGTCAGGACTTACTGGATTGTTTAGCCGACCGCCTGGTCGACCATTCCTCTAGTTTGGTGATTTATGTTTTAGCCCATTGGCCGATTGACCGGTCGATCGACTCTTTGTCAGGACATTCTGTTTTGTTCGACCGATCCCCTGATCAACCGTAGGCTATAATGACTAGTTTTTGACCAGCTGCCAGCCGACCGACCTCATGGGTCTGCCATAATAAGCAATAATTTTCAAAATTGTCACATTTATGACCTCTTTAAAAGCTATATTTTATTCTTTTGGGCTAATCATCTGGGATTAAACCTAGTCTCTTCAAAATGTGTTTATCTATTGCCTATATATATATATGGGTCATTTGAGAGAGATAAAAAATAGTTTTTATAAGTTTTTAACAAGAAAAATTCAGTTTTTGAGATCTAGCTTATAAGAAAAATCAAGTCTTGATTCTCAAAATTTTGATTTCAATTCTCAATATTTTTCTAAAGTTTTCAGCTCTTAAAGATTACTTAGTCATTGATTTTTTTCCTCACAAACTTTATTAAGCTTCATTTCTCCACTCAAAACCTTAGAAGTTGTAAAGAAAGAGTTTGTAACTTTTGTGGTTGCTAAGAACTTGTTAACCTCATTGGCTTTATACTATCTCTTTTGTAGAGAATTGAAGGCTGAAGTTATATACTCCAGGTCTTGTGTTGACCTTGTAGTTCTTTTGCGGAAGTTCCTTTGTGGATAGTAGAAATCTTTCACGCGGTGAAGGCGGGGACTCAGAGCTTGGTGATCGAACCTCGAAACAAATCTTTGTGTTTGCGATTACCTTCTCTCTTACTCTATCTCTATCTCTAGTGCTTGTACTTGTGTTTATAATTTCATTGTTCTTGTTATTCATCTCTAGCATCATTCGTACTTGTCAGTTTTTCTCTTTCAATCAAGAAGATAATTGAGTATCTCAACTCTTATATAGAGGAATATAGAGGAGAAGTTTTAAAGCCCTTAATTGGGGATCCGGCTTCACTTTTGATTTGCATTTTCGCATTAGATTAGATTTACACCTATTCACCTCCCTCTAGGTGTACTTTCAATTGGTACCAGAGAGATCCTTAGAAAGATCTAGATTTAGGTTTAACCACCTTAGAGAGATCATTTTGCTAATCATTTCATTCACATCTTTTTTTCCTTTCACACTATCATACATGGTCGAGGGTTAAGATTTCACCAAAGTTTGATGGCCTTAAATTTCTCAGATGATCGTGTTCGTCCAACCCTTGGGAAGTCGGGTTGCAAAGGTGGTGACCAAACCCTTTAGTGTACCTGCTGATGCGGACACTTAGTCCAAAATTGCCATCAAGAAATTTAATGCCAATGCAAAATCTTACTATGTATTGCTTCAAGCCTTGAATGATGATGATATATCTAGGGTAATTCATTGCAAATCTGTTGGCCCAAAGGCCCATCACTCTAGTTTTGATGATGATTAACTCATGGTAGTTATAGTACTAATGATCTTGTGTTTAATTAGTCTCAGATATGTGATCAAGATCTTAGTAGGTTTTAGCTTCAATAAAGGATTTAAAGTCAAAGTTTTGGAGCTAGCACGTGTTGATTCAAAAGCTTGTGCATCAAGACCACATCAAGTACTCAAGAGGAGTCTAGCTCATTGGATCATGGTTTAGACCAAGTCAAGAAGGAGAAGAAGATTTTCAAGTGAAGACCTTCAAGAGAAGACTTGTGTCTAGGTTTGTTTTTTAGTAAGATTTTGTTTTTAGACAAAATATTAAGGATAGATTAGTTGGTAGATTGCTCAAGTATCATATACACTGACATACAAGATTTAGATGAGGTTTTATAAAAGCATTTTCATTTTGGAAAAATACCGTTTTAGTTTCTTGAGTTTCATATATACATGTGTTTTAACTAAAACTATTTTAGAACTTAATATCAAAAATATAGATATTGTTGGCCCAAAGGTTACACTCTCCATTTGTTTAGAGTTTTGATGATAACAAAACAAATAAGAGCTATTTGGTACTAATTAGTTTGTTTAAGATAAGTTTCAGGTTAGTATCATATTTGGAGGCCATTGCTTAGCTATTGCAAGAATTTCTAGGTTCATGAAGTAAAGAAGGCTTTCTGCACATCAAGGAAGGAACATAGAAGAGAAGGCTCTAGCAAGGCATTGCATGGCTCAAGACTTCAAGATTGCTCAAGATAATTTATTAGATTTGTTTTTAGTTTAGAGTTTTGTTAAAGAATAGTGAATAGGTTTGAAGCTCTATCACACACGTTTTTGCGCACATCTTGTTTCCAAACATATTTCCTATAATATGTACAAAAATAGTTTGTATACAATCTTCAGCCTACAAACTCATTTTTATCCATTATATATATCCCTATTCAAAACTATTTTGTTAAAAATAGATTTCTCCTCAAAAATCCATTTTTGTTTTGGCTTTTGACCTGAGCCGGTTGACCGCCAAGGTCGACCGACCCTATGTCATGTCAAGTCGGTCGGCCGACCCAGTCAACCGGGGTTCTGGCAGCAGTGCGTGTCAGTGTGCACGTTTCACGGTCGACCCGGACGGTCGACCGAGACTTGCCTGACTGACAGACTCTGCTCTCTGTATCTTTGGGTCGACCGGGCGATCGACCGTCAGCCTGCAACGGCTATTTTTTTGAACTAGCGGTCGACCGGGCCAGTCGACCGAGGTAGCCGTTTGAACAGTAACGGCTATTTCCTAAGCTGGTTTATTTTTTGTCCTTTTCTCACTTAAGTGTGTTTAAATGACATGTTTTGGTTTTAATACTTTCTGATTAGCCTTAAATATGTTTTATCTCCTAACCCTAACCCTCTCCTATAAATAGGGGTGTTTAGGGAGAGGTTGGTTACTAGAAAAATTATCAAAATTTTCACAAGTTTAAGGAATTCAAAAGAGCTTTGTTTCTTGGTTTTTGTGCTGAAATTCTCTCTCATTTTCTAAAGTGTTTTCAAGAACTCTCTGATTTCTTTTTCTTTTCTCCTTGCACACAAGAGCTTCATTCCTACTCATTATTCTCTAAGGACCTTTGTAAGGGAAGAGAATTTTGCAAGAGAGAGTTTGTGGTCTTTTGACTACTTAGAAATTGCTTGTACTTGAGATTGTGGAGTTGGGTACTCCGGTGTATTTGTGACATCTTTGTGATAGTGGAAGTGGTTGGAATCCTTCTGGGGAAGGCGGGGAAGTAGAGCTGGGTGCTCGAACCTCGATAACAATTCTCGGTGTTTGCGTTTGGTTTACTTGCTCTTATTTCTTGCTCTCTACATTCATTGCTATATTCAATTACTTTGTGAGATTGTTGCATCATAATTTTAAATTATGCATTGATTAGCATTATCACCTATTCACCCCCCTCTAGGTGATTTTCAATTGGTATCAGAGCTTGGACTTTAGGTTTTGGCTTAACATCCATAAAGAGATCCTTAAAATTTGCTAATCAATATTTGCATTCCATTTGTCATTCACTAGTAAACATAGCCGATAACATCAAAACTCCTCCTAAATTTGATGGACTCAACTTCCCTATTTGGAAGGTTAGGATGACTATCTTTTTGCAATCTTTAGGTAGCTTAGTAGCTAAATCCTTGACCAAACCTATGTTGCACCCGATAGTGATGAGAGCACATGGACCGACTACACCTTTAGAGAATATGAGGCTAACTCCAAGGCCCAAAATTCCCTCTTAACCGCCTTGAATGAGGATGACCTTACACGGGTAATTCATTGCCAATCCGCCTATGAGATTTGGCAACATTTATTGGTCACACACGAGGGGACTTCACAAGTTAAGAGACCTAAGATAGATCTCTTAAGGTCCCAATATGAATCCTTTAAAATGATTGATGAAGAATCTATTGATTGTATGATTACTAGATTTACTAAAATCACCAATGCTCTTTCTTCTTTAGGTGATGACATCTCCAATGACCAAAAGGTGCGAAAAGTGATTCGGGCACTTCCTACATCATAGGAGATCAAGGCCACCACCTTAAAAAAATTGAACGACAAGGATGAGATGGACCTAATTAGTCTCATTGGGAACTTAAAGACCCATGAGATGGAAAAGAAAGCAAGAGAAGAGGCCGCTCCACTAAAGAAGAAATCCATAGCCTTCAAGCCTTCATCCACTCTTGAAGACGATGAAGAAAGATGAAGAAGAAGATGAGGAGCTATCACTACTTGTTCGCAATGTGAAGAGAATGTACCGGAGGAACAAGCTCAACTTCCGAAGGAAATTTGAAGGCAAAGAGGAGAGAAGAATTATATGCTACAATTGCCGAAAAACCGGACATATCATGACCGATTGCCCGGAGTTCAAGAAGAAGATGACCTCCTCCTTCAAGCCAAAGAAACCGGAAGAAAAGAAAGCGTACAAGGCAACTTGGGATTCGGAAAGCGAGTCCGAAGAAGAGTGGATGCGGCAAACATGTGTTTCATGACAAACACACCAAAGGTAACCCCTCAACTCTTGATGAAGAAGATGATGAATTAAGTCAAGAAGATCTTGTTCATGCCTTTGTTGAACTTTCAGAAACCTATGATAATAAAAAGATTGTATGCTCTAAATTGGAAAAGGAAGTTGCTTTTCATAAGAATCAACTTGCTATTATTTCTAAAGAAAAAGATGAAATTTCTTTAACTCTCATTTCTACCCAAAATGAATTTAGTGCTTACAAAGTTGCTTGTAAAGCAAAATTTCTTAAGATTGATGAAAAGAAATTTCTTCTTTAAAAACAAGAATTGTTAATTTTGAAAAGACTTTAAAAGATTGTGCAATTTAACACTAAGAAACTTGAAGAAATGTTTTCCAAAAAGCACACCTCTCATGCTAAAGATTCACATGTTAAGATTCCTCATGCTCACACTACACATAACACTTCTCATGCTAAATCTTTTCATGCTCACAATTCTCATGCTCACAAATCACACACTCACTATGCTTTTAAATATGGTAGAGTGTATAGATGCACATATTGTGATAAGAATGGACATTTGGCTTAATTTTGTTATAACCAAATAAATAGAACCAATAATCTTGTTTGGGTTAATGAAACTAAATCTTTAGGACCCAAGAAAATGTGGGTATCAAAATCAAGTCCTAAATTATTTGATGTAGGTATACACCAAGGCTCCAAGACGTAGGGAGCGGTGGTACTTTGATAGTGGTTGTTCAAGACACATGACGTGGGACATCAATAACTTTACAACCCTATCAAGGTACGAGGAAGGTGGCTCCGTCACCTTCGGGGATGACTCCAAAGGCACTATCATCGGTAAATGTAACATTCAAATTGGTGCATCTCCCATTATAGAAAATGTTGTACTTGTTGATGGTTTGAAGCATAATTTGCTTAGCATTAGTCAATTTTGTGACCGTGGACTTAAGGTCGTTTTTGATGATTCTTCTTGCAAGATTTTTGATGTTAAAACCAATGATTGTATTCTCACCGGTTTTCGTGATGATAATGTTTATATCATTGACATGCTTAATGTGGAATGTTCTACTAAATGCTTAAATGCTTTTGATGAAAATTCTTGGCTTTGGCATAGAAGATTAGGACATGCATCTTTTGATCATCTTTTTAGGATTAATTCTAAGGAATTGGTGAAGGGTATACCTTGCTTGAAGTTTGAGAAAGACCGTATTTGTGGTGCGTGCTAACTTGGGAAACAAACCAAGTCTTCCTTCAAACCAATCAAGGATATCATGTCAACTAGGCCTTTAGAATTAATTCATATGGATCTTTTTGGACCTACTAAAACTAAGAGCTTAAATGGTAGTTGATTTGCATTTGTTTTAGTTGATGATTTTTTCCCGTTTCACTTGGGCTTTCTTCTTAGAACACAAAGATCAAGCTTTTTCTTATTTTAAGATTTTTTGAAAAAGAGTTGAAAAAGAAAAGGGTTTTTCGATTTTGAGAATAAGAAGTGATAGAGGTGGTGAGTTTGTTAACCAACTCTTCATGACTTATTGTGATGAAAAGGGAATTAAGCATGAAATGTCTTGTCCTAGAACTCCACAACAAAATGGAGTTGTAGAAAGGAAAAATAGAACACTTCAAGAGATGGCTAGGACAATGATAAGTGAGTATGACCTCCCTCAATATCTATGGGCCGAGGTCGTAAACACCGCATGCTATATATCAAATCGTATTTATTTATGTAAAAATTCTTCCAAACATCTTTGAAATGTATCATTTTAGAAAACCTAATGTTGCATATTTCAAAGTTTTTGGATGCAAGTGTTTTGTTTTGAACACTAAAGATAACTTGGGTAAATTTGATGCTAAGGCTTATGAAGCAATCTTTATTGGATATTCTACAACTAGTAAAGCTTATAGAGTATTCAATAGATCTTCACTTACCATTGAAGAATCCATGCATGTTAAATTTGAAGAATCTAATGTGTTTATTGAGAATGTTGTAGAGATTGAACCATTAGGTGAAGACATGGAGAGACTATCCTTGAAGGACTCACCCGCTCAAGATGATAAGCAAGAACCAATTGGTGACGTTCAAGAGGATAAAGAGGAAAGCTCTCAACCGCTTCCTAAAGCTTGGAGATATGCCACAAATCATCCCAAGGAGCTCATCTTAGGTGATGCATCTAAAGGGGTAACAACTCGCTCCAAACTCCATGACCTATGTGGTAACTTTGCTTTCATTTCTCATTTTGAACCAAAAGCATCCTCGAAGCCGAGGCGGACTCATATTGGCTGCTAGCCATGCAAGAGGAACTCAATCAATTTGAGCGCAACCAAGTTTGGCACCTTGTTCTAGGCCCCACGATAGACCAATAATTGGTACTAAGTGGATCTTTAGAAACAAGATGGATGAGTCTGGAAATGTGATTAGGAATAAGGCTTGGTTAGTGGCCCAAGGTTACACTCAAGTTGAGGGAATTGACTTTGAGGAGACCTTTGCACCCGTAGCACGGCTTGAAGCCATACGGATGACACTAGCTTTTGCATCTTTCAAAAATTTTAAACTTTTTCAAATGGATGTGAAAAGTGCATTTTTGAATGGTTTTATAAATGAAGAAGTTTATGTTGAAAACCTCCCGGCTTTATTGATCATGTTCATCCTAATTTTGTTTTAAACTTGATAAAGCTTTGTATGGATTGAAACAAGCTCCAAGAGCTTGGTATGAAAGGCTTTCTAGTTTTCTCATTTCAAATGATTTATTAAAGGCAAAGTAGATACAACACTATTCACTAAGCATGTTGATAATGACATTTTAATTGTGCAAATTTATGTTGATGATATAATTTTTGGTTCTACTAATGAGTTTTATGCAAGGAATTTGAAAAGGTTATGCAATGTGAATTTGAAATGTCTTCAATAGGTGAGCTTAATTTCTTTCTTGGACTCCAAATTAAGCAATTGCAAGATGGGAACTTCATATGCCAAGCCAAATACGCAAAGGAACTCGTAAAGAAGTTTGGACTTGAAGACTCTAAAGTTTGCAACACTCCCATGGCAACTACAACCAAGCTTGATAAGGATGACCAAGGTAAAGATGTTGATATTAAATTGTTTAGAAGCATGATAGGTAGTCTTTTATATTTGACGGCAAGTAGGCCGGACATCTGTTTAGTGTGTCTTTGTGCTAGATTTCAATCGTGTCCCAAAGAGTCCCATCTTATTGCGGTAAAACGCATTATTCGTTATATTAAGGGAACGATTGGAATGGGTCTATGGTATCCGAAAACCGGAGATTTCTCAATGACGAGTTATTCGGATGCCGACTATGCGTGTTGTAGAGTAGATAGAAAGAGTATTAGTGGGACATGTCAATTTCTTGGTAATTGTCTTGTTTCATGGTCCTCTAGGAAACAAAATTCCGTAGCTTTTCTCAACCGCTGAGGCGGAGTATGTTGCCGCGGGGGTTTGTTGTGCACAAGTTCTTTGGATGAAACATACTCTCCTTGATTATGATTTGCATTATAATCATATAAAAATATTTTGTGATAATACTAGTACTATACATATGACTAAGAATGCAAATCAACATAGTAAGACCAAGCACATTGAGATTAGATATCACTTTCTTAGAGATCATTTTGAGAAAGGAGATATAGATATTGATTATGTTTCTACGGATTTGCAACTTACCGATATTTTCAGTAAACCACTTGATTTTGCTAGATTTTCATTCATTTGTGGTGAACTTAATGTTTGTGTTATTGAATAAAAATGTTTTCTTAACCCTTTTTGATGTATGACAAAAAGGGGGAGAATGAATTTATGTGAGTTCATATGGTATTGGTTCCATATGAGTTTATATATGTTTTTAGTTTTTGATGTGTTTTCATGAATTCTTATAATTTGAGTTTAAGTATTTTGCATGTGTTTTAAATTCTCATGGTTTTTGGTTTCATGATGTTTACTTACAAACTACAAATTACATTATTTTTCTTTGTTTAATATAGCATAATTTGAGGGGGAGCTTTCTCCTCCCCTATGTTTTTACTTATAGCCTATTTGTTTTGTCATCATCAAAAAGGGGGAGATTGTTGGCCCAAAAGGTTACACTCTCCATTTGTTTAGAGTTTTGATGATAACAAAACAAATAAGAGCTATTTGGTACTAATTAGTTTGTTTAACATAAGTTTCAGGTTAGTACCATATTTGGAGGCCATTGCTTAGCTATTGCAAGAATTTCTAGGTTCATGAAGCAAAGAAGGCTTTTTGCACATCAAGGAAGGAACATAGAAGAGAAGGCTCTAGCAAGGCATTGCATGGCTCAAGACTTCAAGATTGCTTAAGATAATTTATTAGATTTGTTTTTAGTTTAGAGTTTTGTTAAAGAATAGTGAATAGGTTTGAAGCTCTATCACACACGTTTTTGCGCACATCTTGTTTCCAAACATATTTCCTATAATATGAACAAAAATAGTTTGTATACAATCTTCAGCCTACAAACTCATTTTTATCCATTATATATATCCCTATTCAAAACTATTTTGTTAAAAATAGATTTCTCCTCAAAAATCCGTTTTTGTTTTAGCTTTTGACCTGAGCCGGTCGATCGCCAGGGTCGACCGACCCTATGTCATGTCAAGCCGGTCGGCCGACCCAGTCGACCGGGGTTCTGGCAGCAGTGCGTGTCAGTGTGCACGTTTCACGGTCAACCCGGACGGTCGACCGAGACTTGCCTGACTGACAGACTCAGCTTTCTGTATCTTTGGGTCGACCGGGCAGTCGACCGTCAGCCTGCAACGGCTATTTTTTTGAACTAGCGGTCGACCGGGCCGGTTGACCGAGGTAGCCGTTTGAACAGTAACGGCTATTTCCTAAGCTGGTTTATTTTTTGTCCTTTTCTCACTTAAGTGTGTTTAAATGACATGTTTTGGTTTTAATACTTTCTGATTAGCCTTAAATATGTTTTATCTCCTAACCCTAGCCCTCTCCTATAAATAGGGGTGTTTAGGGAGAGGTTGGTTACTAGAAAAATTATCAAAATTTTCACAAGTTTAAGGCATTCAAAAGAGCTTTGTTTCTTGGTTTTTGTGCTGAAATTCTCTCTCATTTTCTGAAGTGTTTTCAAGAACTCTCTGATTTCTTTTTCTTTTCTCCTTGCACACAAGAGCTTCATTCCTACTCATTATTCTCTAAGGACCTTTGTAAGGGAAGAGAATTTTGCAAGAGAGAGTTTGTGGTCTTTTGACTACTCAGAGATTGCTTGTACTTGAGATTGTGGAGTTGGGTACTCCGGTGTATTTGTGACATCTTTGTGATAGTGGAAGTGGTTGGAATTCTTCTGGGGAAGGCGGGGAAGTAGAGCTGGGTGCTCGAACCTCGATAACAATTCTCGGTGTTTGCGTTTGGTTTACTTGCTCTTATTTCTTGCTCTCTACATTCATTGCTATATTCAATTGCTTTGTGAGATTGTTGCATCATAATTTTTAAATTGTGCATTGATTAGCATTATCACCTATTCACCCCCCTCTAGGTGATTTTCAGATATTTCATCATATATGTGTAGTGGATCATATCCATACACACTAAGCTTTAAAAATATTTAAAATATCTTGTTTTTACATTTGAAGAAGTTTTAGAAAAATCAATTTGAAAAAATACAGATTTTGTTTAAAGCTAAAATTTTCATAACACAAAAATAGTTCAAAATGTTTGTAACATGTTTTGATTTTATTCAAACATGTTTGTATATTAAAGTATAATACTAACTTATTTTTGTAAATTTTTGTAGATTTGTGGAATTTTATCAAAGATAAAAAGACAACTTTTAAATTCCTAAAAATACTGTTTTTGGCCTTCTGCCGGTCGACCGCACGGTCGACTGAGCCAGAGGTCGGTCGACCGGGCGGTCGACCGACGTGCACAAAACGTGCACGGCCAGGGCCAGTCGACCGTATGGTCGACCGCCAGAGAGTGTCTACTTTCTGGAAATGGCCCGGTTGACCGCTAGGCCATTGCTCAGTTGGCGGTCGACCGGCCTTCCCAACGGTCAAAAATCCGACCGTTGGCGTTCGACCGGGCGGTCGACCGTCAGCAGTTAGAATTGCTGAGGTGGCTTCTAACGGGCAGATTTTTGAGGCCTATAAAATGGGGCTCCCTTGGACTGTTTTACATAAGATTTTAAGTGTGTTTTTGAGTTAGTTTTTCCTACACTTCTAAGTATTTATCTCCACTTGTTTTAGAGCCAAATACTTTCATATAAAAAGGAGAGTTTTTCAAGAGTGTTTTGAAAAGAGATTTCTTGAGTTTTTCACTACCAAATCAATCCTTGTTTTTCTCACATACACTTGAGCTTTCCATTGCTAAATCCATCCTATAGGAGAGTTATTGTGAGAGTTGTTTTTAGGTGATCAACGTGTTTAGATCACCAAGTGTTCTTCATCTTGTATTTGAGGAGGCGGACTTGCGGGTTCACATTGTTTTGGGTTCTAGTGAGAACTCGGTGTAGTCGGCAAGCTTGCGTACTTGCGTGTGTTTGTTCTTGCGGGAACAAGAGAGGGACTAGAGAGTCCAAAAGAGTTCTAGTGTGAACTCACTTGTAGGTGTTGCGGCACCGAGTGATCCAGTGGGATCGGTTTTATAGTGAAAATCCTTAATAATGTTGAAGGCGGGGGCGTAGAGCAAGAGTGCTCGAACCTCGAAACAAATTTTTCGTGTTTGCGATTGCTCTCTCTATCTCTCACTTGCCTTTATATCTTGCATGCTTATATTGCTTTCATCTTTATATGCTTAATATATATATTTATGCTTAAATTGATATATGCCTGGGGATTGTTTGCTCACACTTGTATTCAACCAAGAGAGCCAAAGCGGCACCTCAATTCTTATCTAGAAGAATCTTGAGGAGATAGTCCAGATCCCTTCACGGGAAATTCGGCTACACTCTTGTGTTATACTTGGTGTATTGTGCATAATAGTTTTTATTTTGCATTAATAGTTTTAATTCCGCATTAATTCATTATTAGATTAGCTAGTCACCTATTCACCCATTTAGGTGTTTTCAATTGGTATCAGAGCCTCGTGCTCTTGATTTGGGTCTAACAACCTTGAGTTAAAGATCCTCATTTATAACTAATCACAATATTTGTACACACACACATGGATTTCATGTCACCTCCCACTTTTGATATTCTTAACATCCAAACTTGGAAAGTTAAGATGTCATTATACCTCAAAGTCCTAGGAATTCATATTTACTTTGCCACTATTAAAGATTCATATTATTTAAATGGCAAAAAGCTTGAGGCTAATGCTAAAGTCATCCATGCTTTGAAATCTACCCTAAATGATGAATATTTATTTAGGGTTGCTAATCTTGATTCGGCTTTTATAATTTGGAACATTATTGTCTCCCTTGGCGAACAAAAGCAATACTATGCGGGGAGCGACTTGGATGTTGGAAATGATGCTTCCAACGTATGCTACATGGTCCAACGGGATAACCCCCTTGAGGTAAATGATTGTGACACAATATTGCATATTTTACCATATCATTCCCATGCATTTTAGCAAATAAAAATATGATTTTCACTCATCTTCTCTTTATATTTGCAGGTCCACATTCAAATGGAGAAAAGGCCCAAAATCTCTTTAATTAGCAATAATTAAAGAGATTAATTCAAAAGCCCAGAATAAAGCCCAAATTTGAAATCAGAATCCAGAGAGATCCGCGCAACAACTCAAAATTCTAGAAGGCCACGTGGATAACAACCTCGTAACAAACTTGTAACAAAAATTTGGGATCCAACGGCCACAAAAGTGCCGCGACTTGCCGTGGGTCCACCGCAAAATCTGGGCCGTTCAGTCCCAGATTTTTGCCACCTGTCCGTCTTCTGGAGAGTTCTCTGAGGGCCTATAAATACTGGACCAAGGACCTGCGAGAAAAGACTGAACAGAGAAGAGAGAGAGATTAGTGTAAAGCTTGTAATTTTGTTAGTTTTTTCTAGGATTTTTGTAGCTCTCAATGATCTTCCTCTCCCTAGAAATTCTGTAAAGAGAGAGTTTGTAAGAGAGAGAAAGCTTGTATTCATCAAGGAGTGACAACTTGAAGCAATCAAGGATTGATCCATTCTCTTCTCTCTACTCTTGCATTTTCTAGTTTCCTTGTTTTCTTTATTGCTTTCTTTACTTTGTTGCAATTTAATCCATGCTTAGTTTTTCTTTTGTAATGGTGTGTAGCTAATTCTTTCTCCATGAACTAGCTAACCACTAACCTTGCTAACTTCTAACTCATGGGTGATTGCTTTATTTCATCTTGCAAGTTGTATGGTCTTCTCTTCTCCGATGGGTTTCTTTCATTTCTTGGCAAGATCTTGTTGTAATTCTCCATATGATTCATGTGTGCCTCATTTAGAGCCTAGTCTTTGAACTAGTGCCTTGATGGAACATGGAGATGGATCACCAATATGCTATTTGATGTACAACTTCTTTATGTCCATTAATGAATGTTGTATGTTCTTCATTTGCATCCCTTGAGTGTAGCTCTTTTGATTCCATTATTGAAAGTCTATCTTGTAGGCCTATGACCATCTATGGAGGCTACAAGACAAGTCCAAGAATGAGTTCCCGTCATCCAAGTGAGAAAGTAATTAGATCAACACGCAAGACATATCCATGCCGATGAATCAACATGAGGCACGCATCACTATCACGGAGTTTAGTAAGTCTTTAGCAAGGTAGTAAGGTTAGCTAGTCATGGTTTTCTTTCATTCAAAGTTTTCTTCAAAGTTTTCTTTTCTTTCTAGTTTTAGTCCAAAGCCAAATCTTGTTTTGTTTTCTTTTGATTTCCACCATGAACATATCCACCAATTCTTTCATTTGTTTTTCCTTTGATTCTTTATTCTTTTAAACAAAGAAGAATTCTCGTTTTCTTTTCTCACTCGTATCGTAACGCTTCTAACGCTAGCTCTCCTTGTGGTTCGACTCGGTATAGCTATATGCTATAGCGAAGATTGGACAAGGTATATCAATTACATATTTGAAGTGAACAAGAAACAAAGGTTAACTCTAAACCATATCTTTTCTACCTAATTCTTGTGCAAGAACTTCACATACCTTGTTTTTACCAATCAATTTTGGCGCCGTTGCCGGGGAGAGCAACGGTATTTTTAAAAGTGAGAAACTAAACGATATTTCTTCTCTGTTGCAGGTACAGGTTAAAGATACAGGAAATCTTGCACAGCAGAAACACATAAGTGGACCTGGGCCTCTGCTCTCGAAAGCAGAGACCAGGATCCCTCCAAAGTGCCGCAAATTCCTGGCTTTTGCCGCAGAATTGCGGCACAGAGGAGTTCACTACTAATCATTTTCCTGCAGGGCTTTGTTCTCTGCAAAATACAGCTGCTGATATACCTGAAATCTTGTATTCTTCACCATATACCTGCTAATTAATTCAACAGTAAAAAATTGGTTGTAATTGTTAAAAATTGTTTAGACATTTGCATTTTAGGCACGTGTCTTTCAATTCTTTACTTTTACTGTTGAAGAATGCTGGAGGCAAGGTACGTACGCATTGCATATTGACTAGGACTCACTCTTTGTTTGATTTAATTACGCTTTGAGTGAACCTTGGTTGTTTATTTCGTACACTTGCACAATTCAACTTTAAGGGCATACCTGTAAATAAGATAAGGTGGGGAGTTCATTACCCTTTCCTTAGCCCGAAAATCATTTTCCCACGCACTCACAATCCTAAGCTTGTAAATAAAATTTGATAGACGTTGGCCCTAGGGACATCCGGACTCACTTAGGAGATTATCCTAAGGGGGAAAAGTGTTGGAAATTGACTTCTGTAAAATCAGTGTCTAGGAAAGGGGTTGAGGGCCGAAAGCCCGAAGGTTGCTGGTTACTTAATTAAGGAACGTCTTCGGACGGAAAACCTCCCACCAACCTTACCCTTCCCTGGCTGATTTGCTTATAGTCAGAGTCTACACCAAACCTCCTATGGACAGTCTATTTAGGAGTCATCTAGGACCAGAAACCCTAGACAAGCTTGGATTGATTTTTTTTTCTTTTGTTATTTTTCTTTTTCGCTGGTGTGATCGGTGCACGTTGTTTGTGATTGTATATACGAGAGTGGTTCCGTAATCCTAATTCTTTCTACACTTACACTTCCACAACCACTTCATCCAATGGAGAACAACGTCTCACTTCAAGATCGATTTTATCCGATTCGCACCGCCATTCCTTCATGCATTCTTCTCCCCGAGCCAAATGGAAATCACTTCGAGCTGAAACCACAATTCATTAGTACACTTCCCCATTTCCATGGTCTAGAGTCTGAGGACGCGTACCTCTTTATTCGTGAGTTTGAAGAGGTATGCCAAATGATGAGAATTTCCCAACTGTCTGAGGATGCTGTTAGGTTACGGTTCATACCGTTTGCACTTAAGGATTTAGCTAAGAAATGGCTTTATAATCTTCCAGTCAGTTCCATATCTTTATGGGAGGATTTTGTTAAAGTCTTTCTTAAGAAATTCTATCCTATCCACAAAACAGCCCTCATGAGAAAGAACATAATGCAATTCAAGCAGGAACCAAATGAGCCTTTCTGGAAATATCTTGAGCGTTTCAAAGACCTCCTTGCCCTGTGTCCCCATCACGGCATAGAGAAATGGCGTCTATGCCAGATTATCTATGACGGTTTAGATTACCAAACGAAAACCCTCTTGGAATCCATGTGCCAAGGGGAATTCTTGAAGAAAGATGAACATCAGGGGTGGGATCTCTTTGAAACCCTAGCTGAGAAAACCATTCAGTGGGAGTCATGCCCTGATAAACCGACTCCCACCACTTCCAGAACTGGTACACACTCCAAAGAATCCTCTATAGCTGCAGAAACCATGATCACACAATTAATGAAGAGGATAGAACTGCTTGAGTCAAAAGGGAATTCTGTGGTCAACCAGGTCAACCCATTGCCTTTGATTAGACCGGGTTGCACCAACTATCACGACCTTAGCCATGTCTTTGAGGAGTGTCCATTATATCAGCCCCAATCATTTCAGGAGAACATGAATGCAGCATTTACCAGACCTCCATATTCCAACACTTACAATTTGGGATGGCAGAACCATCCAAATTTTCCATGGAGTCAGTCTGGTCCTGAGCATCATAGGCCACCACTTCCACATCCTTACAATGCTCAGTTTCACCCATCCAGTTTCGATCAGAATTCACTGTATGTTCATCCATCTCACAGTCCACCACAGTCATATCAATCATATCAGGACCCACCACCATATTACCAATCACAGTTCCAATCTCCATATTATCAACATCCACCCCAAAATAATTCCGAGATATCTGAGTTGAAAAAAATGCTAGAAACCTTTACAAAGAACCAGCAGCAGGAGTTGAATCAAATGAAGGTCCAAATTGGGCAATTGGCTGAGAATCAAAAAAGAATGTTCCCAAACCAGCCATTGCCAGATTCCACACATCACATCCCTTTGAATGAAGTGGAAGATTCAGGACCCAGTCAATGTCATGCCATTCATTCCCTGAGATCTGGTAAACAAATAGACAATAAGGTTTCTAGTTCACCATCTCATCCAGTACCAAAGCCAACACCTCATGTCCCAATGCCACCAACTTTTGACAAACCATCTTCTAGTGCAGAGCCATCCACATCTCAAGTCAAGGGGAAAGAAAAGGTAGATGAGCAACCTTATAAGCCTAGAGTACCATATCCAAATAGGCTTCTAAATAACAAGTCAAATGCTCACATGGAGAAGTTAAAAGAAATGTTCAATAAGGTCCAGATCAATGTCCCTCTTCTAGATGCCATTCAACAAGTGCCTTCATATGCTAAATTTTTGAAGGAAATGTGCACCAAGAAGAGGAAGACCCAAGTCCCTAAGAAAGTCTTCCTAGTATCATCCATCACTGAGTTGCTCACTGGTCCAATTCCTGTAAAATACAAAGACCCAGGGAGCCCCACCATTTCATGCATCATAGGACAGACTACAATCAATAGGGCACTTCTTGATTTAGGGGCCAGCATCAATCTCCTATCTTTTTCTGTGTACCAACAATTGGGGTTAGGTGATCTCCTCCCGACCCAAATGACCATCCAATTGGCTGATCGCTCTGTCACTAAACCCAAGGGGATAATTCATGATGTCCTTGTCAAAGTTGGGGAATTCATCTACCCTGTTGATTTTATAATCCTTGAGACACAACCAGTGTCTAATTCCAATAGAAGGGCTCAAATTCCTGTCATTCTGGGACGACCATTCCTGGCTACTGCAAATGCCATCATTAACTGCCGGAATGGATCAATGAGGTTGACTTTTGGTAACATGACACATGAACACAATGTCTTCCACACACAGCCTCACAAAACAAAAGATCAAACATTTGAGGTTAGCTTTATTGAGGACAATTGTGAGGATTCAAAAGATGAGTCACAATTCTGTGATTCTCTTCAAGAACCTCCAATTGATATATCTTTTGAAGACTTGTTTGCTGATGAGATCATGTGTTTAGATGAGTCAACTCGGGGTAAGTTAGCTGATTGTCCACTTCTGAATGTTGACTTAAGTTTTGAAGAATTATATGGAGAGGAGTTAAAATTTCTAGACATTGGAAGTGATGAGATTCTGAGTAAGAGTGGTGATAAGGAATTTGTTTGTGAACAATGTGGTGGAATGAGCTTGAATGATAATAACAATCAATTGAATCTGGAAAAACCTAAGGCTAGAATAATTCAGACCGTTTCCCAATGGAGCTCAAGAAAGATAACACATTGGAACGATGGGAAACGGGCCAGAGGAAAGCGACCAAAAGCCTAGGTGAGAGTTACACTTGTATATATTCCTTGTAAATATTTTTTGCACTTTTTGTGAATAAATGATTCTACCCTATTACCTGTTTCATGCATACATATATCATGATGCATTGAGGACAATGCATGAGATAAGTGTGGGGGAGGGTTTACTAACTTAGAGTTTTTAGATTTTCTTTCTTTTACATTTCTTTTAAAAAATAAAAATATAAAAAAATAAAAAATAAAAACTTTTTGAAATAAGAAACAAAGTTTTGTTCTATTTTTAAGAAAATTAAGATGTATCTTAGAAATTAAGAAAGCCTTAATTATGACATCTTAAACATAGTTGAAGTAATAGATCTTGTTGGAAATTATAGGCTAAGTAAGTAAAATTGGTGAGATATTTTTATCTTGAGTTTTTTTGCCTTAGATAATATGCACTTCACACTTACACATTTCTTGGGATGGAAACAAAGACCAAAAATGCCATAAATATAAAAAAATATATATATATATATAAATAAAACATCACCTATTAAGCTGGAGAATTGTGCCTCAAGAAGCATGATTATTCACGCCTAACGGTGGTAAAGGAAATAAATAATCCCCTTTAGTTTCGTGGCCTTTTCTACTCGAGACCTTAAACCCGAGGGATGTTTTCTCATCTGGTGCCCTAAGACCGTCTGGTTTGGGAGTCATCGGTTAAAGGCTCGCTACAAGGGTAGACTAGAAAGCCTAAACTAAGGGAAGATTAAATAAAAAAAAAAGAGAAAATATATATATATATATATATATATATATATAGATAAATAAATGGCTTGATGGTTGGAGTTGAAATCCCAGAAATTTTCACTTACACGGTGTGCATACTATCTAGGTTTTATGAAAGATAAAAGTATTCAATCCAATTTTGAATTCTTACCTTAATTGAAGACAAGATCTTGCATGGAGACTAAGTTTAAGAAAGAATAATTATAGGTGGACTTATGACCTAGGATCACTTATATTTTTGCAAAAATAGTTCGTAAACATGTCTCTTATTCAAAATGCGTTTTCAAAAATACTAACATTTGTCTTCTTTCTTTATGGATTTTGTGGGTGTAATCCGCTGAAAACCCTCAGGAGACAACACTCCTCCTCTAGGGTAACCTAGAGGTTTAACGGCTTGTTGCACACGCTCAGTGCAATCGCGTCACCTGCGAAAGTGGTGTAATAAAATTGGTAGTTAGGATTTTCTTTTCTTTTCTTTGTTTTTCTCGGGACGAGCAAAAGAATAAGTGTGGGGGTGTGATTGTGACACAATATTGCATATTTTACCATATCATTCCCATGCATTTTAGCAAATAAAAATATGATTTTCACTCATCTTCTCTTTATATTTGCAGGTCCACATTCAAATGGAGAAAAGGCCCAAAATCTCTTTAATTAGCAATAATTAAAGAGATTAATTCAAAAGCCCAGAATAAAGCCCAAATTTGAAATCAGAATCCAGAGAGATCCGCGCAATAACTCAAAATTCTAGAAGGCCACGTGGATAACAACCTCGTAACAAACTTGTAACAAAAATTTGGGATCCAACGGCCACAAAAGTGCCGCGACTTGCCGTGGGTCCACCGCAAAATCTGGGCCGTTCAGTCCCAGATTTTTGCCACCTGTCCGTCTTCTGGAGAGTTCTCTGAGGGCCTATAAATACTGGACCAAGGACCTGCGAGAAAAGACTGAACAGAGAAGAGAGAGAGATTAGTGTAAAGCTTGTAATTTTGTTAGGTTTTTCTAGGATTTTTGTAGCTCTCAATGATCTTCCTCTCCCTAGAAATTCTGTAAAGAGAGAGTTTGTAAGAGAGAGAAAGCTTGTATTCATCAAGGAGTGACAACTTGAAGCAATCAAGGATTGATCCATTCTCTTCTCTCTACTCTTGCATTTTCTAGTTTCCTTGTTTTCTTTATTTGCTTTCTTTACTTTGTTGCAATTTAATCCATGCTTAGTTTTTCTTTTGTAATGGTGTGTAGCTAATTCTTTCTCCATGAACTAGCTAACCACTAACCTTGCTAACTTCTAACTCATGGGTGATTGCTTTATTTCATCTTGCAAGTTGTATGGTCTTCTCTTCTCCGATGGGTTTCTTTTCATTTCTTGGCAAGATCTTGTTGTAATTCTCCATATGATTCATGTGTGCCTCATTTAGAGCCTAGTCTTTGAACTAGTGCCTTGATGGAACATGGAGATGGATCACCAATATGCTATTTGATGTACAACTTCTTTATGTCCATTAATGAATGTTGTATGTTCTTCATTTGCATCCCTTGAGTGTAGCTCTTTTGATTCCATTATTGAAAGTCTATCTTGTAGGCCTATGACCATCTATGGAGGCTACAAGACAAGTCCAAGAATGAGTTCCCGTCATCCAAGTGAGAAAGTAATTAGATCAACACGCAAGACATATCCATGCCGATGAATCAACATGAGGCACGCATCACTATCACGGAGTTTAGTAAGTCTTTAGCAAGGTAGTAAGGTTAGCTAGTCATGGTTTTCTTTCATTCAAAGTTTTCTTCAAAGTTTTCTTTTCTTTCTAGTTTTAGTCCAAAGCCAAATCTTGTTTTGTTTTCTTTTGATTTCCACCATGAACATATCCACCAATTCTTTCATTTGTTTTTCCTTTGATTCTTTATTCTTTTAAACAAAGAAGAATTCTCGTTTTCTTTTCTCACTCGTATCGTAACGCTTCTAACGCTAGCTCTCCTTGTGGTTCGACTCGGTATAGCTATATGCTATAGCGAAGATTGGACAAGGTATATCAATTACATATTTGAAGTGAACAAGAAACAAAGGTTAACTCTAAACCATATCTTTTCTACCTAATTCTTGTGCAAGAACTTCACATACCTTGTTTTTACCAATCAGTAAACTCCGAATCCGAGTTAGAAGAGGATGTTGATATGCCTTATAATGAACTTGCATCTTTTTGTTAACAACTTCTTGAAAAATATGAGTTGCTCAAAAAGGATAATAAGAAAATAAAAAATAAATTTGATTCCATGTTAAAAGAAAAAGATTCTTTGCAAGATAAATTGGAATGCATTTCAAAAGAAAATGATTTGTTGAAAAAGGATAATATTTCCTTAACTTCTAAATTGAATGATCTTTGTGAAGGAAATACCTCCTTGAAAAATAAAATTATTTTGGTGAAAAAGGAAAAGAAATTGCTTTAAATGAAAATAACTCTTTGAAAAGAAAAATTGCTTCAAAAGAAAAGGAAAATGTTCCTAAAAAGAAAAAGATTGTTGATCATGCATTTCATGCTACTACCATTGATAAAAATGAGATAAAATTTTGAAAAATAGAATAGATTGCTTGAGCTTAACTTTGAGAAATTGTGCATTTAATTATTCAAAATTGAAACCTTGTTTCAAAGGAAACAAGCTCCACATATACATGCACATCACCCGCGACACACATATACACACTTTGCACATCATGATCATACTCATTCATATGTGCATCCTAGAGTGTACAAATGTACACATTGCGGCCGCAAAGGCCATTTAGCAAAATTTTGTTATGATAGAGTAAATTCTATTAATTTTGCTAATAGAAATGTTTGGGTTCCAAATAAGACTAACCCCCATGGACCCAAAAGAAAATGGGTACCAAAATTCCCACATTTTGTCTTTGATGTAGGTGTGGACTCTCAGATGACGTGAGAGGGTTGGTGCTTTGGTGGTGGATGCATGTGCTTGATGGATACTACAAATTGATGCACCGCTATCAAGAAACTTTGGTGGGAAGACCATCATGTTTTGGAGAATTAGAGAATAGTTCATACGGTTTGATAACTATCTCTAAACTCAATTTATTTTACATGTTTTTATATTTGATGATTTTTAGCATGTTCATGTTTTGTGCTTTATGTGGTAAATACTTGTTTAGATGTAGTTTTATCAAAACTTGTGTATATACTTGTAAAAGTAGTGTGCTACATTTGATTCATATATGTTTGCACTTCATTACTCATTTGTACTGACTACATGCACATGTATAGCCTAGTTTTGATGATTCCCACATTTATGCTTTTTTTGCCTATCGTTTTGCATGTTTTTGCTTCATGTATATGTAATTTTTTCCAAAACTAATAAATATACATGTATACTCTTGAGTCTCTTGCCTTCTTGTAAATTATATCATAGACTCTTTTGTGTTTAGAATATGTATGCATATTGTTAGTTTTGAATAAATCATACATATACCTTGAAGTTTATTTTTAAAGAAAAATGAATTTTCATGATTTTTCACTTGTTTGATGTCTTTTGAGCTTCATTGACTATTTTCATGAATATGCTATTCACATGATACTTGTACACTTACATTATTTTTTTGTTATTCATGACTTTATTTCATGAACACTTTTATGAGCCTCATAGATTTCGAGTGTCAACTTTTGTGTCTTTAGTATAATTCATGAGATATATATGATTTATTTTCATGTTTGAAGGATCTTTAACTAGTTATCTATTCTTCATTTGGTAGTGTTTTCAATTTAACAACTAATTTTAAATCATATTTTTTGAAAATCCCTACCATCCCTGTAAGGGAGGATGGATGGGCGACCATGTCTTGTATGCTCAAATTAAATATCTTTTATCATGTGCATGAAAAGGGTGGATCTTTATGAGTTATACACTTAATTCACATCATAGTTTCAATTGGTATCACAATTGACATTTTTGCATACTCATATTTTATTTTCTATATATATATATATATGCTTTAAATTTAAATAATATCAATTTCTAGTGGTATTTTTATTTTCATACATATATATGATTTGTTGGTGCTTGATTTACAAGATATTTACATGTTTAAAGTACAAAGTATGTTTATACTAAGCTTGATTTAAATCTTGATTTTTAATTGGTATCTCAATTGGTACTTTAATAAGCTTATGCATTATTTTTAATTGGTATTTTTATTGATATCAAAATTTATAATATACTCCAATTAGTATCAATATATTTCAATTGTTATCAATATGTTTTACCTATTTGGTATCAAAATTTACCATATATTTCAATTGATATCAAAATATAAAATATTTTCTTTCATTGGTATCAAAATATACAAGTGTTTCAATTTCAATTGGTATCACAAATTTTCAATTTCAAATGATATCAAAAATCTTGTGAAATCTCAAATTGATCTGTTGATTTAAGAAAAATTTAAAACTTGTATTGTTTATTTACAATTGGTATCTTAAAATTTTGTTTATGTACAAATGGTATCTCAAAATTTGTTTAAGCATTATAACAATTTGTGTTAAAAATGTTTTGATATGTATTGTCTATATGTAAGGAAAGCTTAACATCTCTTCTATATATAGATTTATATTGAGTGTATCTTATATTAAGGAGGTTGACATCTCTTTTTTTATGTGATACACATGTGCTGCTGAGGGAGCTTAACATCTCCACTTATGCATTGTATATTATGCGTTATGTGAATTAGGGCTTATCATCCCTTCTTCATGTAATGCATGTATGCAGGATAGCTAACTTAGCGTCTTCCTCTTCATGAATGTATATCGCATATATATCCTTGTTCTTGATTTGTTTGATTTTACCCCTTTGTTGATGATTGACAAAAAGGGGGAGAAAGATTTTGAGTTTATATATGCATATTTGAGTTTTTGCATATATTGAGTTTATGCATCTTATGTTTTACAAATGAGAAAATGTTTTTGAAAGTTTAAATAAAAAGGGGGAGAAGGTTTTTGGAAAAAGAACTTTTGGTTTATGCATATTTCTCTCACCTTATTGATACATATATATATATGTTTTGTTTCATGCACTTCATTGCTATATCTATGTATTTATTATTATGCAAGAGTTAAGGGGAAGCTTCTACGAAGCTTAACTTTAATCCATGCATACATAACTCTATGAGTTTTGTCATTATCAAAAAGGGGGAGGTTGTTGGCCCAAAGGCCCATCACTCTAGTTTTGATGATGATTAACTCATGTAGTTATAGTACTAATTATCTTGTGTTTAATTAGTCTCAAATATGTGATCAAGATCTTAGTAGGTGTTTAGCTTCAACAAAGAATTTAAAGTCAAAATTTTGGAGCTAGCACGTGTTGATTCAAGAGCTTGTGAATCAAGACCACATCAAGTACTTAAGAGGAGTCTAACTCATTGGATCATAGTTTGGACCAAGTCAAGAAGGAGAAGAAGATTTTCAAGTGAAGACCTTCAAGAGAAGACTTGTGTCTAGGTTTATTTTTTAGTAAGATTTTATTTTTAGACAAAATGTAAAGGATAGATTAGTTGGTGGATTGCTCAAGTATCATATACACTCACACACAAGATTTAGATGAGTTTTTATGAAAGAGTTTTCATTTTAGAAAAATACCATTTTGATTTTTGGAGTTTCATACATACATGTGTTTTAACCAAAACTATTTAGAGCTTAATGTCAAAAACATAGATATTTCATCATATATGTGTAGTGGATCATATCCATACACACTAAGCTTTAAAAGTATTTAAAATATCTTATTTTTATATTTGGAGAAGTTTTGAAAAAATCAATTTGAAAAAATACGGATTTTGTTTAAAGCCAAAATTTCATAACACAAAAATAGTTCAAAATGTTTTCTAACATGTTTTGATTTTACTCAAACTTTGTATATTAAACTATAATATTGAAGTTATTTTTGTAGATTTTTTGTGGATTTATGGGATTTATCAAAGGTAAAAAGACAACTTTTAAATCCCTGAAAATACTATTTTTAGCCTTCTGCCGGTCGACCGAGCCAGAGGTCGGTCGACCGACGTGCACAAAACATACACAGCCAGGGCCGATCAACCGCACGGTCGATCGCCAGAGAGTGTCTGCTCTCTGGAAATGGCCCAGTCTCGACAGCTAGGCCCTTGCCCAGTTGGCGGTCGACGGGCCGGTCGATCGACCTTCCCAACGGTCGGAATCTGACCGTTGGCGGTCGACCGTCAGCAGTCAGAACTGCTGAGTTGGCTTCCAACGGGCAGATTTTTGGAGCCTATAAAATGAGGCTCCCTTGGACTGTTTTATATAAGATTTTAAGTGGGTTTTTGAGTTGTTTTTTCCTACACTTCTAAGTGTTTATCTCTACTTATTTTAGAGCCAAATACTTCCATATCAAAAGGAGAGTTTTCAAGAGTGTTTTGAAAAGAGATTTCTTGAGTTTTTCACCACCAAATCAATTCTTGTTTTTCACACACACTTGAGCTTTCCATTGCTAAATCCATCCTATAGGAGAGTTGTTGTGAGAGTTGTTTTTAGGTGATCAACGTGTTTAGATCACGAAGTGTTTTTCATCTTGTATTTGAGGAGGCGGACTTGTGGGTTCGCATTATTTTGGGTTGTAGTGAGAACTCGGTGTAGAGGTGCGGCCTCGGCAAGCTTACGTGCTTGCGTGTGTTTGTTCTTGTGAGAACAAGAGAGGGACTAGAGAGTCCAAAGGAGTTCTAGTGTGAACTCACTAGTAGGTGTTGCGGTACCGAGTGATCCGGTGGGATCAGTTTTTTAGTGGAAATCCTTCATAGTGTTGAAGGCAGGGACGTAGAGCAAGGGTGCTCGAATCTCGAAACAAATCTCCCGTGTTTGCGATTGCTCCTCAATCTCTCACTTGTCTTTATATCTTGCATGCTTATATTGCTTTCATCTTATATGCTTGATATTTATTTGTGCTTAAATTGATATATGCTTGGGGATGTTTGCTCACACTTGTATTCAACAAAGAGAGCCAAAGCGGCACCTCAACTCTTATCTAGAGGAATCTTGAGGAGGAGATAGTCCAGAGGCCTTCATGGGAAATTCGGCTGCACTCTTGTGTTATACTTGGTGTGTTGTGTATAATAGTTTTTAGTTTGCATTAAAAGTTTTAATTTCGCATTAATTCATCATTAGATTAGCTAGTCACCAATTCACCCTCTCTAGGTGTTTTCAAAATCTATGAGATTTGGTCACACTTAGTAGTCACGCATAAGGGAACTTCACAAGTCAAGAAATCCAAGATTGATCTCTTGCGTTCCCTATATGAGAATTTTTCTATGAATGAGAATGGATCCATTGATGACATGATTACTAAGTTTACTAAAATCACAAACCATCTTTCTTCTTTAGATGATGCAATAGACAATTACCAAAAGGTGAGGAAGGTCATCCGTGCTCTTCCACCATCATGGAGGTCAAGCCAAATACATTGAAAGAGCTCAATGACAAAGAAAAGATGAAGCTTATTGGTCTCATTCGGAATTAAAAACTAATGAGATGAAAAGAAAAGTTAAAGAGGAGAAGGTACTCAAAAGAAGAAAACTCTTACCTTCAAATCTACTCCTTCCATCTCCGATGAAGAAGAAGGTAACCTTGAAGATAATGATATTTGTCCCTCCTTATGAAGAATGTGAGGAAGATGTACGACAAGGCCAAGTTTGAAAATAGAAGAAGATGGTAAGGGAAGGAAGAGAAGAAGATAGTTTACTACAATTGGCAGAAGTCTGAGCACATTATTGTCGATTACCTGAAGATAAAGAGAAAACCCACAACCTTTAAGAAGCCATAGAAAAAAGCCTTGAAAGCTACATAAACTCAGAGAGCGACTCCAATGAAGAGGTGGATACGACACAAACGTGTGTTTTATGGCAAATGAGAACGCACCCAAAGTAACATACGAATCTTCTCTCATTGAATTCAAATTATCTATGGATGAATTGGTTGAAGTTTTGAAGAAATTTTCAACAACTATGATTTTCTCAAAAAGCAGTATCTGAAAATAAAAAAAATGAACTTCTTCAAAGCCAACTAATTGTTATTTTCAAAGAAAAAAGATTTATATTCTACTTTTCAAAGACACAAAAAGATTTGATGCACACACAATTTCTTACAAAGCTAACTTTTCTATTATTGATTAAAATAATATTTTCACTTTAAAAAATAAAATTAATACTTTGAGCAATATTTTGAAAAGTGTAAATTTGATAAGGCTAGAGTAGAGGCCATGTTTCCAAAGAGGCGAACTCAAAGGATATCACACACTCATCATATTTCATACACTCACCATCATGCTCATACACAAACACAATCAGATGCTCATCATGCTCCACATGCTCATGCTCATCATGCTTTCACACATCTTGTGTTTTTATATGCCAAGGTGTTTATATGTACCTATCGTGGTCACAAGGGTCATTTGGCCAAGTTTTGTGATGATAAATTGAATGCATCTAATAGTCATGTTTAGTTCAGAAGACCAATACTCTAGGACCTGAGAAAAATTGGATACCAAAGTCAACCCTCTTGTTAATTGATATAGGTATGCACCAAGTTTTCAAGTTATAGGAAGCGGTGATATCTTGATAATGGTTGCTAAGGTATATGACTTGGGATTCAACAACTTTGTAACGCTATCAAGGTACTATCAAGATGGCACGTCACCTTCGGAGATGATTCCAAGGGTAAAATCATTGATATAGGTAATATCAAGATTGGCTCATCTCTTTTAACTAAAGATGATGTTTTAGTAGAGGACTCAAACATAATCTATTAAGCATTAGTCAATTATGTGACAAAGGCTTAAAGGTTATTTTGATGGCTCTATTTGTGCTTTTTTAGATAAGAAATCAAATTCTTGTGTTCTTTTTAAATTTCATGAAAACAATGTTTACATGATTGACATGTTAAACTTACAATTCAATGCTACTTGTTTGAATGTTTAATGAAGATTCTTGGTTATGGTATAGGAGACTAGGTCATATTTTATTTGACCATCTATCCCGTATGAACTCAACAGAAGTTATAAAAGGTATCCCTACTTTGAAATTAAAATGATCATGATGTGTGCCAACTTGAGAAACAAACCAAGTCTCTTTCAAATAAATCAAGGATATCATGACATCAAGACATCTAAATTGATATATATGGATTTATTTGTAACTAAAACCAAAAGTATGAGTAGAAATCAATTTGTTTTGTTTTAATTAATAACTTTTTGAGATTAACATGGGCTTTCTTTTGATGAAACATTTTTTATTTTAATTTTTCGAAAAAGGTTGAAATTTTTTTTTTTGATTTTGCACATTAGGAGTGATAGAGGTGATAAGTTTGTAAACTACTCTTTTACTACTTATTGTGTAGAAAATGAAATCAAACATGAACTTTCATGTCCTAAAACTGCACAAAAAAATGGGAGTCGTTGAAAGAAAGAATCACACTTTTCAAGAGATAGCTAGGTCGATGATTAGTCAATACATACTCCTTCAAATCTATGGGCTGGGCTATAAACACCTCATGTTACATAATGAAATAGTTTATTCTTGTAAATACACTTTTAAAACCCCTTTTGAGATTTATTACTTGAGAAAACTAAATGTTTCCAATTTTAAGATTTCTGGATGTAAATGCTTGTTTTGAATACCAAAGGTAATTTTAGGAAAGTTGTGGTCCAAAATCTTTTGAAGCTATTTTTGCTGGGTATTCAAACACTAGCAAGGTGATTAGTCTCTAAAACTGCATATTTTATACCACATCTTCACATTTATTTCATATTAAATTCTGCTAATAAAGTATTGCTTGCTTGATCCTAGGTTCATGGTGGTAAATGAAGAAGAAGACCATAAATCACCATATAATGGGTGATTAAAGGCCTATCAACTAGCCATTGACCTTAGGGAGCAGATTTCGTTAGCTCAGGGCATCAAATCACGAAACCGGGATCAGACACTGACAGGAGATAAAAAGGACTGCGCACGGCTCGAAGCGCCTCGCGCGGCCACTACATGGCCGCGGCGCACGCCGCGCTTTGGACCAGGGTTTGTCCCCTGGCCCCCCTCTTCCCTGGTGCCTATATAAAACCCCTGGGTTCTTCAGTTTGGAGATATACAGAGTTTAGGGTAGTTTTCATTTCCATGTTATAGTTTATTAGGTAGTTTAGTTTAGGTTAGTTCTTCTTCCTCAATTATATTTCCATTTTGTAAATCTTGTAATAGGAAGAGAGAGTGTTACATGCTTGGAATGCAAGAGTGCTTGTAATAGAAGGTGATAATCTATGAAAGGTGCTCTCTTTACCTCTCTATGTTTTTTTCTCTCTAACTCCTTTTACATGTGTAGCTAGTTTTTCTCTCATGGCAACTAACTACAAACCACCAACTAGTTTAACTTCTTTTATGATAATCTATATGAATCTAATAGCCTCTACTTGGCCTTGCTCTTGCAAGAGTCATTGACGGCTCATGATGATGGATCTAATACTCTAACTTTCTAACTCTCTAATAAGCTAACATTACTTTATTTCATGCTTGCTCTTATTGGGTTTGATGATTTAAGTGTAGTTTGCACTTGTTTTGTAGAGTTGGGTTTTGATGAGTTACATTTGGTCATGCTTTGAATCGCTCTTGAACCAAGGACTAGTGATGGCCAATGATATATGTGAGGCAACTATCACTAAGAGGTTAGCGTGTTAGTGGAGTCATTAGTGGTTAGTAGTCGTGGGTTTCTTTCTTTCTCATTTTGTTTAAAAATATTCCAAAAACCACAAACATATTCTTTTTTATGTTTCCCACTTCTTTTGCTTCACCGTACTTCTCTTTTCATTCTTTGTTTTTTTCTTTTTTATTCTTTCAAACTTTGAAGAATCGTTAACATACACGTGAACATACCGTATAAGCTTCTATCGCCTCCCGTCCTTGTGGATTCGACTCATTTTAGCCTCTATGCTATAACGGAAGTATCGAGGAAGCCAAAGCATACACACTTTAAATCTTAATTTCAAACATACACTTTTCGTGCACGATTTTCCCTCAATCAAATTTTGGCGCCATTGCCGGGGATGGGAACGGCTTGATTTCACGTTTTTGTTAACCTTTTTCTTTATTTTTGGTGTGCAGGTTAAATTTTAACGTTGCAGAAGTTCACACTTACTCTTGTGTGGTTGGGTAAATTCTTGTACATTCATATACTCTGCTGCATTTTTTTATTACCGGTGTACTATAAATAATATTAAGAAGTAAAATACGGAAATTGGATGCTTTAAAATGGTTTAGACATTTGCATCTAGGCACGTGTCAATTTTCATTCCAATATACTGTATTTTATTCTTATGTTGTTGTGATACTGATAGGAGGTGTACATATTCCATTGCATATAGTTAGGACAAACACTTCAGTGATTTACTCGCTTTTTTGTGTTCATTCTATCTGTATTGCACACTTGCACAAATTATATTATAGGCAAAATCTAAGACAACTTAAGGTGGGGAGTCATTACCCTCCCTTAGCCCAAAAAAACCACCTCCTCACTCACACAACCCAAGCCTAAATACAAATTGCTAGACGTTGGCCCCTAGGGACATCTCGAACTCATTTAAGAGATTGACTAAGGGGAAAGTTATTAGAAGTTGACTCTTGTCAAATCGGTATCTAAGGTTGGAGATTGAGAGACGAAACCTCGAAGAACAGTGGTTTGGCATAATTAGGCCCATTGCTCCGGTACGGATACCTCTCACTGATCTTGCCCCTATATGGCTGATTAGCTTGTGGTCAGCTTCCAACAAAATACCCCCGTGGACAGTCTAACCAGTTAGGAGTCGTCTAGGGTCTAAGTCAACCTAGCATAGGCTTGTGTTTCTTTTTCTTTTTCTTTTTCTATCTTTCTTTCTTTGTTTGTTTGTTTTTATCTTTTTGTAAATTGTGATATGGATTTTAACAACAATAATTCTTTCAATTATGATATAAATTCATATTTCACTCCGACCTCATTTGACTCGGATAACTCCGACCCGGCTTTGTACAACATGAACCAACCATATTTGCCGAGTTAGGATTATCCGACTCAATATGACCCATATCTCCAATCCTATAACCAAGATTTTCAAAATAATTTCAACTCTTCACAGAGTCAATGGGGATTCACCTCCCTGAGTCAAATTATCAACCATATTGTCTCCACAATATTTATTCCCTAATTCTTCTTCATATCCTCCTTTTTTCTGAACCACCAATTGAAGAAAAATCATCATTGCAAAGGACTTTGGAAGAAGCGATAGAGGCCCACAAATAATTTGAAAACAATATGGCCTCATCATGTCCACAAAATTTCCAACTTCCTATAGTTCTTTTCCAGATCCAATCAAAGAAAACTCATTGTGGGAAAAATTATGAAATTCGTGCAAGAGATCGAGCGAATAATTCAAAATATGAATAAGTTCCCATTCCATCAGATGTACATATGACTCAAGAATCTTGCCATTTTGGAAATCCAGCTTCAATTTCATCATACCAACCTGAACTTGACCAACCTCAACCTCTTGATAGTTTGGCCAGTTATCCATTTCCTGAAATTGAATTTTAAGATGAATGTGAACCGCAGCTTCAATTTAGTAATTCAAGTCAATACTTGAATCAATATCGACTCATGTAGTGTTACCTAAACTCAGTAATGTTCTTGAGCAAGTTTTGATTCTCATACTTCCTGAACTTGAATCAATCATTTCACCTATTCACATTCCTTCTGTGAACGAAAATTAAGATTCAATTTCCTTACATCCTTTTGAACTTGCCCAAATTTTGAGGACCACCTTGACATTTTAGCAAGTTATCCTTTTTCTGAAATTGAACTTGAGTTTGAAAGTGATCCTGAACCTCAAGTTGGTTATTCCATTTCACTTTTTGATTCAATAATGACTCCGGTATCTTTACCAGATTTTATCTCTATTCCAGAGTCAACATTGAATCCTATACCAATACACCGTGAAATAGAATCACCACTCTCTTATGATCACACTTCACTCATGGGGAAAGTGTTGGAACATCAATTCTTTAGTTTAGACCTATTTTTGAACCAATTTCGACTCTCATTGTTGATTCTCGATTGATCTGAGTCAACTTCCCGAGTCGGTGTCAGTTTTGTTCCTAATCCATTTGAGTCCAAATCCCTTATCTTCTAAAATCACACTTCATTGTGGATAAGGATGTTGAAGAAAATGACTCAGTAATTATTTTGAAAATTGAAAATTAGATGGGGATAATATTTAAATAAGATCATTCATTCATTCAATATTTTATTGGGTCATATTAGAGAGGTCATTGATGGGTTCTTGAAGATCCCATTATCCTGACTGGGTAGCAACGCTTGGCCCAATCAGACCACCACCGGAGCCACCACCATAGGTGATTTTCTTCTCTTCCCATTTATTTCATGTATATACACATTCACGATGCACTGAGGACAATGCATGAGATAAGTATGGGGGAGGGTTACTAAACATAGGTAGTTTTAAAATTTTCTTTCTTTTACACTTCTTTTTTTAAATTAAAAAAATTCTTTTTACAAAACTTTTTGAAGGAAGAGAAATAGTTTTGATCCATTTTTAACAAAATTAAGATTATCTTAGGAATTAGGAAGACCTAAAATTATGAAATTTTAAACCAAGTCAGAATAATAGATCTTGTTTAAATTTAGGGTAAGAAAGTAAGATTGGAAAGATAATTGATCTTGAATTTTTTGCCTTAGATTTATGCACTTCACACTTACACAATTTTTGGATTGAAACAAAAACTGAAAATGCCATAAAAATATATTAGAAAAAAATATATTATGATAATAAAAATCACTTATTGAAGTTGGGTAATTATGCCTCAGGAAGCATGATTATTCAAACCTAAAACGGTGGATAAAAATAAAATAATCCCCTTCAGTTTTGTGACCTTGTTTACTCGAGTCCTTAAGTCCGAGGGATATTTTTTCATCTGATGCCCTAAGATCATCTAGTTTGGGAGTCACCGGCTAAAGGCTCACTGCCCGGGTAAATAAGAAGGCCTAAAAAAACTAAGGGAAGAAAAAGGAAAACCGAAAAAAAAATATATATAATATAAATAAATGACATGAAAGTTAGAGTCGATATCCCAAAAACCTTCACTGTTCACAAAGTGCATATTTTTCTAAGAGTTTTATGAAAGATGAAAGAGTCAACTCAATTTTAAATTCTTACATTTAATTTATAACAAGATTTTGCATTTTGACTTAGCTTAAGAAAGAACAATTTTGGTTAATCTCTAACCTTGGATCACTTATATTTTCGCAAAAATACTTCAACACTTTTTATTTAAAAAATGCGTTTTCAAAATACTAACATTTGATTTCTTTCTTTATGGATTTTGTGGGTGTAATCCACTGAAAACCCTCAGGAGACAAAAACTCCTCCTCTAGGGGAAACTTAGAGGTTTACGGCTGTTGCACATGCTCAGTGCAATCACATCACCTGCGAAAGTGGTGTAATAATTCCTTAGTTTTTGTTTTGATAAGTATGGGGGTGTGATTAGTCTCTAAAATGCATATTTTATACTACATCTTCACATTTATTTCATATTAAATTCTGCTAATAAAGCTTTGCTTGCTTGATCCTAGGTTCATGATGTGCAAATGAAGAAGAAGAAGACTATAAATCACCATTTAATGGGTGATTAAAGGCCTACCAACTAGCATTGACCTTAGGGAGCAGATTTCGTTAGCTCAGGGCGTCAAATCACGAAACCGGCAGACACTGACAGGAGACAAAAAGGACTACGCGCGAGTCGAAGCGCCGCGCCGCGACCACTACATGGCCGCGGCGCGCACCACGCTTTGGGACAGGGTTTGTCCCCTGGCCCCCCTCTTCCCTGGTGCCTATAAAAATCCCCCTGGGTTCTTCAACTGGGAGATATACAGAGTTTAGGGTAGTTTTCATTTCCATTTTGTAGTTTAGGATAGTTATTAGGTTAGTTCTTCTTCCTCCATTATATTTTCCATTTTGTAGATCTTGTAATAGGAAAAGAGAGTGGTACATGCTTGGAATGCAAGAGTGCTTGTAATAGAAGGTGATAATTTATGAATGTGCTCTCTTTACCTCTCTATGTTTTCTTCTCTCTAACTCCTTTTACATGTGTAGCTAGTTTTTTCTCTCATGGCAACTAACTACTAACCACCAAATAGTCTAATTCTTTTATGATAATCCACATGAATTTAATAGCCTCTACTTGGCCTTGCTCTTGCATGAGCCATTGATTGCTCATGATGATGGATCTAACAGTTTAACTTCCTAACTCTCTAACAAGCTAATATTACTTTATTTCACGCTAGCTCTTATTGGATTTTGATGATTGAAGTGTAGCTTGCACTTATTTTGTAGAGATAGGTTATGATGAGTTACGTATGTGTCATGCTTTGAATCGCTCTTGAACCAAGGATTAGTGATGGCCAATGATACATGTGAGGTAACTATCACTAAGAAGTTAGCGTGTTGGTGGAGTCATTAGTAGTTAGTAGCCGTGAGTTTTTTCTTTCTCACTTTGTTTAAAAATATTCCAAAAATTACAAACATATTCTTTTCTATGTTCCCCACTTCTTTGTGTTTCACTGTACTTCTCTTTTCATTCTTTGTTCTTTCTTTTCATTCTTTCAAACTTTGAAGAATCGTTAACATACACGTGAACATGCCGTGTAAGTTTTTATCGCCTCCCGTCCTTTAGATTCGCCTCGTTTTAGCCTCTATGCTATAACGGATATCAAGGAAGCCAAAGCACACACATTTTAAATCTTGATTTCAAACATACACTTTTTGTGCGCGATTTTTTTCTCGATCACAAGGCCCATAGAGTCTTCAATAGGTCAACTTTGACTATTAGATAGTCTATATATGTTAAGTTGAGAAATCTAACACTCTTGTAAATAATATTGTAGAAATTAATTCTTTAAGTGAAGATATTGAAAATATTTCATTGAAGGACTCGCCCGGCTCAAGAAGATGAAGACAAGTTAAAGGATAACACAAATAGTGTAGTTCAAGACGATGAAGTGGAGTCAACTCAATCACTTTCTAGGAATTAAAGATGTACTACAAGCCATCCCAAGGACATCATCATAAGTGATGTATATAAAGGGTAACTACTCACTCTAAATTTCATGATATTCGTGAAATCACCTAGAAGGGGGGTGAATAGGTGACTAGCTGATCTAATGGTAAATTAATGCGGAATTAAAACTATTTATACAAACTAAAAATCCTTAAGTTAAACACACAAAGTATAACACAAGAGTGTAGCCGGATTCCCTGTGAAGGGCTCTAGACTATCTCCTCAAGATTTCCTATATAAGAGTTGAGGTGCCGCTATGGCTCTCTTGGTTAAATACAAGTGTGAGCAAACAATCTCCAAGCATATATCAATTTAAGCACAAGTATATCTAGCAAGTAATGAATATGAATAATAATAGCATGCAAGATATAAACACAAGTGGGAGATAGAGAGAGCAATCGCAAATACGGGAGATTTATTTCGAGGTTCGAGCACCTTGCTCTACATCCCCGCTTTCAACACTATGAAGGATTTTCACTATAAACCGATCCCACCGGATCACTCGGTGCCACAACACCTACAACGAGTTCACACTAGAACTCTTTGGACTCACTAGTCACTCTCTTGTTCCCGCAAGAACTACACACCGCAAGCACATTAGCTTGCCGAGACCGCACCTCTATACCGAGCTCCCCAAGAACTCGAAACAACGCGAACCCGAAACAACGCGAACCCGCTAGTCCGCGTCCTCAAATACAAAGTTGAACACTTGATGATTTAAACACTTTGATCACCTAAAAACAATCTCACAACAACTCTCCTATAGGATTGATATAGCAATAAAAAGCTTAAGTATGTGTGAGAAAAACTAGGATTGGATGGTCGTGAACTTAAGAAATCACTTTTGAAAACTCTTGATAAACTCTCCTTTTAATTTGAAAATATTGGCTCTAAAATATGTGGATAAAACTACTGATATAGGTAGGAAAAATTAGTTCAAAAACTCTCTTGAAATCTTGTAAAAAACAGTCCAAGGGAGCCCTATATAAATAGGCTCTAAAATATGGCCGTTGGAGGCCTAGTTAGTAGTTTGGACAGCTGGCAGTCGACCGCCCCGGTCAACCGGCCAACGGTCAGATTTCTGACCGTTGTGCCAGCAGTCGACGGCTAGTCGACCGTTGCCAGGCAAATGACCCAGCGGTCGACCGGGCTTGTGCACATCGATCGACCAGAGTAGTCGACCGACTTCTGTCCCGGTCGACCGTCCGATCGACCGACAGAAGGCCAGTCCAGCAATTTCAAAGATTGAAAACTTGGCTTTTTCTCTTCAATAAAATCCCATAAATTCTCTAAAAATTTACAAAAATAAGTTCAGTAATATACTATGATATATAAATATGTTTGAGTAAAAATCAAAATATGTTACAAACATTTGAATTATTTTTATAATATGGATGTTTTACCTTAAACAAAAATCTGTATTTTTCCAAAATGATTTTTGAAATCGAAAATCGATTTTTTCAAAACTCCTCCAAATATAAAAACAAGATATTTTAAACACTTTTAAAGCTTAGTGTGTATGGATATGATCCACTACACATATATGATGAAATATCTATGTTTTTTACATTAAGCTCTAAATAAAGTTTGATAAAAACACATGTATATATGAAGCTTAAAAATCAAACTGGTATTTTCAAAACGAAATCTCTTTTATAAAAATACGTATAAATCTTATGTGTGAATGTATATGATACTGAGCAATCCGCCAACTAACTATCCTTTACATTTATCTAAAAATAAAATCTTACAACGAACAAACCTAGACACAAGTCTTCTCTTGAAGGCCTTCTTCTTCTTCTTGATTGGTCCAAACCTTGATCCAATGAGCTAGACTCCTCTTGAGTACTTGATGTGGTCTTGATGCACAAGCTCTTAAATTAATACGTGCTAGCTCCAAAACTTGACTTGAAATTTTTTGTTGAAGCTAAACACCTACTAGATCTTGATCACATATCTGAGACTCATTAAAACACAAGATCATTAGTACCATAACTACATGAGTTAATCATCATCAAAACTAGAGTGATGGGCCTTTGGGCCAATAATCTCTCCCTTTTTGATGATGACAAAACTAATGGAGTTATATATGCATGGATTAAAGTCAAGCTTCATAGAAGCTACTCCTTAACTCATGCATAATAATAAACAAATAGATTACAATGAAGTGCATAAAACTAAGCAAATATATATGCATGAACAAGGTGAGAGAAACATGCATAAATAAAAAATTCTTTTCCCAAACACTTTCTCCCCTTTTTGTTTAAACTTTCAAAATCATTCTCCCTCTTTTTCAAAATCATTCTCCCTATGCATAAACTCAATATATGCAAAAACTCAAATAATATGCATATATAAACTCAACTCAATATATGCAAAAAAAGCTCAAATAATATGCATATATAAACTCAACTCAAAATCATTCTCTACCTTTTTGTCAATCATCAACAAAGGGGTGAAAAACATAGCAACAATAAGGATATATATGCAATATACATTCATGAAGAGGAAGACGCAAAGTTAGCTCCCTGCATACATGCCTTACATGAAGAAGGAATGACAAAATCATAACTTACATAAAGCAAAATATACAATGCATAAGTGGAGATGTGAAGCTCCCTCTACACACGTGTATCACATAAAGAAGAGTTGTCAAGCTCCTCAATATAAGATACACTCAACTGAATCTATATGTAGAAGAGATGTTAAGCTCCCCTTGCATATAGGCAATACATATCAAAACATTTTTAATACAAATTCTGATAATTCTCAAAGTATTAAAACAAATTTTAAAATTTTCTTAAATCAACAAATCAATTTTGAGATATCACAAGATTTTTGATAACATAGAAAATTGAAAATTTGTGATACCAATTGAAATTGAAACATTTATAAATTTTGGTACCAATGAAAGAAAATATTTTATATTTTAATACCAATTGAAATATATGGTAAATTTTGATACCAAATAAAAGGTAAATATTTTTGATACCAATTGAAATGAAAGGTAAAACATTTTTTTTTGATACCAATTTAAATCGAAAACTCAATTGAATTCAAAACATATTGATACCAATTAAAGTATATTATAAATTTGATATCAATAAACATACCAATTGAAAATTATGCATAAGCTTATTTAAATACCAAATGAGATATCAATTTGAAATCAAGATTTAAGTCAAGCTCAGCATAAACATAATTTGTGCTTTAAACATGTAAATATATTATAAATCAAGCACAATCAAATCATATATATGTATAAAAATGAAAATACCAATAAAAATGATATTATTTGAAATGTGAAGCATACATATATAGAAAATAAAATATGAGTATACAAAAAAATATCAATTGTGATACCAATTGAAAATATGATGAGAATCAAGTGTGTAACTCATAATGATCCACCTTTTCATGTACATGATAAAAGATATTTAATTTGAGCATACAAGGCATGGTCGCCCATCCATCCTACCTTAAAGGGTTGGTAGGGGTTTTCAAAAACAAGAGTTTGAAAAATATTTTGCAAAATACGAAAACTCTACCAATTAAAGAATAACTAACTAGTTTAAAGTAATTTTTAAAAAACTAATTAAAGATCCTTTAAACATGAAAACAAATCATATATATATCTCATGAATTTATTAAATACACAAAAGTTGACACTCAAAATCTATAAAGCTCAAATATGTACTCATGAAACAAAAGCATGAGTAAACAAAAATAATGTGAGTGTACAATCATGTGAATAACATATTCATGAAAATAGTCAATGAGGCTCAAACAAATATGAATATCTTTTTATCAAACAAATATGAAAATCATAAAAATTTATTTTTCATTTAAGAACAAACTTCAAGGTATATGTATGATTAAAACAAAACTAACAATATACATACATATTCCAAACAGAAAAAGAGTCCAAAATAGTATTTGCATGAAGGCAAGTGACTGAAGGGTATACATGTATATTTATTAGTTTTGAATAACAATTACATATACATGAAGCAAAAAAAAAAAGGCAAAACAAGTATAAATGAGGGAATCATCAAAATTAGGTTATACATGTGCATGTAATGAGTATAAATGAGCAATAAAGTACAAACATATAAGAATCAAATGTTGCTCACTACTTGTACAAGTATATACAAAAGTTTTAAAAAAAACTACATCTAAACAAGTATTACCACAATAAGCACAAAACCAAAACATATTATCTAAGTAGAAGCATGTAAACTAAAATAGGAGTTTAGAGATAGTTACCAAACCAACGAACTATACTCTAAGTCACCAAAACATGATGGTCTTCCCACCAAACTTCCTTGATAGCGGTGCATCAATTTGTAGTGACCATCAAGCCCATGCATCCACCACCAAGGCACCAACCCTCTCACGTCATGTGAGAGCCCACACCTACATCAAACACAAGAGGTGGGAATTTTAGTACCCATTTTCTTTTGGGTCACGGGGTAGTAGTCTTATTCGGAGCCCAAACATTTTTTTAGCAAAATTAATATGGTTTATCTTATCAAAACAAAATTTTGCTAAATGGCTTTTGCAACCGCAATATGTATATTTGTACACTCTAGAATGCACATGAGAATGAGTACGAACATGATGTGCAAAGTATGTATACGTGTGCCGTGGGTGATGTGCATGGACATGTGGATCTTGTTTCTTTGAAAACAAGATTTTTAATCTAATATGATTGAATGCACACTTGCTCAAAATCGAGCTCAAATAATCTATTCTATTTTTCAAAATTTTAATCTCATTATTATTGATAGTTACATGAAAAGCATGGTGAGAATGAGAATCAACATTCTTTTTCTTTTTAGAAAATTTTCCTTTTCTTTTTCAACAATTTTTCTTTTTAAAGAGTTATTTTCATTTAAAGCAATTTTTTCTTTTTCCATCAAAACAATCTTATTTTTCAAAGAAGTATTTCCTTCACAAAGATCATATAATTAGAAGTCAAGGAAATATTATCCTTTTTCAACATATCATTTTCTTTTGAAATGCATTCCAATTTATTTTGAAAAGAATCTTTTTCTTTTAACAAGGAATAAAATTATTTTTCATTTTCTTATTATCCTTTTTAAGCAACTCATATTTTTCAAGAAGTTGTTGACAAAAAGATTTAAGCTCATCATAAAATATGTCAATATCTTCTTCTAGCTTGGATTCGGAGTTTACCTTAAGGGGGTTATACCCTTGGACCATGTAGCATAAGTTGGAAGTATCACTTTCATCATCCGAATTGCTCCTGCATAGTATTGCTCTTGTTCGCCAAGAGAGAGACTATAGTGTTCCATGCTACAAAAGTCGAATCAAAGTTAGCAACCCTAAATAAGTATTCATCATTAGGGTACTCTTTAATGCATGGATGGCTTTTGAGTTAGCCTCAAGATACTTGCTATTACTAAAGTATGAATCCTTAATGGTAGCAAGATAAACATGAGTACCTAGGCCTTTGAGGTACATTGACATCTTAACCTTCCAAGTTTGGATGTTAAGAATATCAAAAGTGGAAGGTGATTGAAATCCATGTGTGTGTACAAATATTGTGATTAGCTACAAATGAAGATCTTTAACTCTAGGTTGTTAGACCTAAATCAAGAGCACGAGACTTTGATACCAATTGAAATCACCTAGAAGGGGGTGAATGGGTGACTAGCTAATCTAATGGTGAATTAATGCGGAATTAAAACTATTTATATAAACTAAAATTCTTAAGCTAAACACACAAAGTATAACACAAGAGTGTAACCGGATTCTCCGTGAAGGGCTCTGGACTATCTCCTCAAGATTCCTCTAGATAAGAGTTGAGGTGCTGCTATGGCTCTCTTGGTTGAATGCAAGTGTGAGCAAACAATCCTAAAGCATATATCAATTTAAGCACAAGTATATCTAGCAAGTAATGAATATGAACAATAATAGTATGCAAGATATAAAAACAGGTGAGAGAAGAGAGAGCAATCGCAAACACGGGAGATTTATTTCGAGGTTCGAGCACCCTTACTCTACGTCCCTGCCTTCAACACTATGAAGGAATTTCACTATAAATCGATCCTACCGGATCACTCGGTGCCGCAAACACCTATAACGAGTTCACACTAGAACTCCTTGGACTCACTAGTCACTCTCTTATTCCCGCAAGAACTACACACCGCAAGCACACTAGCTTGCGATGCCGCACCTCTACACCGAGCTCTCACAAGAACTCAAAACAATGCGAACCCGGAAGTATGCCTCCTCAAATGCAAAGTTGAACACTTGGTGATCTAAATACTTTGATCACCTAAAAAACAATCTCACAACAACTCTCCATAGGATTGATATAGCAATGGAAAGCTTAAGTATGTGTGAGAAAACTAGAATTAGATTGTTGGTGAAAAACTCAAGAAATCACTTTTGAAAGCTCTTGATAAACTCTCCTTTAATTTGGAAATATTAGCTCTAAAACATGTGGATAAAACCATTGATATAGGTAGGAAAAAACTAGCCCAAAAAACTCTCTTGAAATCTTATAGAAAACAGTCCAAAGGAGCCCCATATAAATAGGCTTCAAAATATGATCGTTGTTGAAGGCCTAGTCAGCAGTCTGGACTGCTAGCGGTCGACGGCCAAAAGTCAGATTTCTGACCGTTGTGCCAGCAGTCGACCGACCGGTCGACCGTTGCCTGGCAAATGACCCAGCGGTCGACCGCCGGTCGATCGGGCCATTTCCAGAGAGCAGAGACTCTCTGGCGGCCGACCGTGCAGTCGATCGGCCCAAGCTGTGCACGCTTGTGTACGTCGGTCGACCGGAGCGGTCCTAGTCGACGGACAGAAGGCCAGTCCAGCAATTTTAGGGATTAAAAATTTGCTTTTTCTCTTTAATAAAATCTCATAAATTCTCTAAAAATCTACAAAAATAAGTTCAATAATATATTATGATATACAAACATGTTTGAGTAAAAATCAAAACATGTTACAAACATTTTGAACTATTTTTTGTAATATGAAAGTTTTGCCTTAAATAAAAATCTGTATTTTTCAAAATGATTTTTTCAAATTGAAAACCGATTTTTTCAAAACTCCTCCAAATATAAAAACAAGATATTCTAAACACTTTTAAATCTTAGTGTGTATAAATATGATCCACTACACATATATGATGAAATATCATGTTTTTGACACTAAGCTCTAAATAAAGTTTTGATAAAAAACACATGTATATATTAAAACTTAAAAATCAAACTGGTATTTTTTGAAACGAAATCTCTTTTATGAAAACACGCATAAATCTTGTGTGTGAGTGTATATGATACTTGAGCAATCTACCAACTAACTATCCTTACATTTTATCTAAAAATAAAATCTTACAACAAACCAACCTAGACACAAGTCTTCTCTTGAAGGGCTTCTTCTTCTTGACTTGGTCCAAACCTTGATCCAATGAGCTAGACTCCTCTGAGTACTTGATGTGGTCTTGATACACAAGCTCTTGAATTAACACTGAAATCACCTAGAGGGGGTGAATAGGTGATGGCTATATGAATATGGCAATAATGCGGAATTTAAATCTACTTAATAAGCTCAAATTAAAATGCTTGCAAGATATAAAGCAATAAGTAAAGCAAGTAATAAAGAGATTGAGTTTAGAGAATTTGAGCAAACGCAAACACGAGGATATGTTTCCGAGGTTCGAGCCACGCTCTACGTCCCCGCCTTCACACTTGAAGGATTTCTACTATTGTTGATCCCACTGGATCTCCAATACAAGGACACACTTGTCCTATCTCTCGGTGTCGCTGCAACACTATGAAGCACACCGCTCGATTGAGGCCGATGCCTCTACAACTTCTCAATTGAAGAAAAACTTGATCACACATGATCAAAAAAAACTCACTTGCACAATCCTATAACCAATATGAATAAGATGAATGCTTGAGATTGTGTAGTGCAAAAGACTAGAGAGAAGTAGAGGATTGCTTCAAAAGGTGTAGGGAATTTATGGCTTTAGAGAGAAAATCTTTTCTAGAAGAAAACTAAGGATTTAGCTTGGAAATATTTTCTTACTTAAAAACTCTTGTCAAATCATATAAATCTTGTATCTTAACATGTTGAAATGACCCACTGTTATAGTGGATGAAAAACCAACTACACAGCTTAAAGGATTCGTTGGGGTGAGATCCCAACAAAAAATCTGTCAGAAAATAGAGCTGTTGGAGTTTGTCAGACTTTCTGACAACTACCGGTCGACCGGGACGGCCGACTGCCAACGGTCATATTTCTGCCCGTGGGGGGAAAACGGTCGGCCGACTCGGTCGACCGAAATAAACAGAGAGCACTGACAAGTGCCCGGTCGACCCGAGCGGTCGGCCGACGTGCACACATGCACAGCCGTGCACGTCGGTCGACTGGGTCGGTCGACCGGACTCTGTCAGATCTGTTTTAAAACAGAGTCTGGAAAGAAAGAAAAGGAAAATTTTGATTCAAACATTTTGGTTTAAGGATTTGTAAATAAGGTTCTAGACCTAATAAAAACTAAGAGTATGATCATAGATCACTACACTCAAACATGTTAGATCATTTTTGTTGAAAATCCTTTTGATAAACTGTTTTTCTAAAAACGGATTTTCCAAAACATGGTATATCTAAAAACTAAGTTAGAAATTCTGATATAAAAATTCTTTTGAAGCCATGAAGCAATACTAAGTGTGTGTGAGTGACAATCCCAAATATTCTACCTCTATCATCTAGGTTTTGACAAAATATCTAAAAATAAAAGTAAATTACAAATCTTGAATTCTTTTCTTCAAAGTTTGATCCGAAGCTTTTCTACCGTGCTAGGCTTGGGAATGCAAATCTTTTAGCGGCGTCCAAATTGTGAGTCTTGATTGTGGAGCCGTCAAATCAACTTGTTTTAAACCTTAAATTCTTTTAAACAAGATTGTTAAACACATAACTAAATATGTTTTGTTATCATCAAAATATCGGGCTAATGGCCTTTGGGCCAACAATCTCCCCCTTTTTGATGATGACAAAACATACATAGTTATTACAAATATTTTGGGTGGAGACTTCAAGTGAAGCTCCCCCTCAACACATGCATGTAATAAAAGGATACTCAGGCATAGGTAAATGGCACAAATAATAAACAACCATACACATGTCTATACCAGAAAAGATAACTCATGCCATAAATAAACACATGTTCATACAAGACATAAAAACATATAGAAAAACACATGTTCACACAAAACACAAATGCATGTCCAAAATACTAAACAAAATACCAAAATGTGTCCAACACACAAAATACAAAAAAAATACAATACAAGCCCAAGAGAAGTCTCTCAAGAATCTCTCCCCTTTTTGACATCATCAAAAGGGGAAGTCACTCCTCATCGTCGTCGTCCTCATCATCGTCCTCCTCATCGTCGTCCTCAGCATCACTGCAGCCATCTCCACATCCTCATCATCATCATCCTCATCATCATCTGAAGCCTCCTCCTCTGGATCAATAGCTGTAACACCTGGCTGTGGTGCTGAAGAAGCAGAAGGGGCCCTAACTGGATATGGAGGGCCAGAGGAAGGAAGCGGTCGGGCAAATGGCGTGGGGTCTGGACCAGGCATGTTGTATTTCACAAAGAGTGCACTAAATTGCGAATTCATGTATCGCATGGAATCAGCAAAATAGGACATATTATTGCGAAGTCCTTGATAACGAGAGTCCATCTCCCGCGCGATGTGCCGCATCCGCCTCAGAAATCTGGGTCAGACGCTGCTGGATCTCAGCGGTCACCCAAGACTGATGCTCCTAAAACTGAGTACGAACCTCAGACGAAATGAAGGCCTGAAGGTCTGAAGGAATGGATGGCCTGGAGCAGAGGAAGTCCCTGGGATAGAAGAAGAGCCTGGAACAGATGAAGACACTGGAACAATTGCAGGAGGAATAGGAGGCTGCTCAGGAGCGGGATGACGCATCCTAGGTTGCATCCTCTTCAAAAGAGTACTGTTCAGGTTCACGGAAGGTTCGGTGGGTATCTCAGAGGACAGATCAAAATAAGTTGTTTAAGGAGATACGAAATGAGCATCCCATAAGGCAAGTGCCTTGTGGGGACAAGGACGTGATCAGAGGTCATGTGATAAATTATAAAGCGGGGGATGTTTATCTTAATGCCTTTCAGAAGGCAATAGACAATCAAGGGAACAGGACCCCTAGCATGACTGTATTCCCCTGATTTGGGTAAAATGTTGTAGAATATAAATTTAGCAAGGACTTGAGCGGTGAATGTGAATTTGTTCACCTCCTCATTCCTTACTAAACCGGGGTTGTCATTCCCGTGGATCAAAGTTGACGCGGTGAGCGCAGACTCACCGGCCGGATAGACAAAATCATGTAGGTCAAAAGAATATACATCAACTCCTCCACAAGAGAGATGCAACAAATCAACAAATTGTTCTAGAGGGATATCAATGTCTCTCCCTAGAACTCTGGACCTAACCCGATTACCCTCAAAGCAAGATTGGTATAAAAATAGGGTAATAGTGAGGTATAAACCGGTTCTCTAATAGTCATGAATGGGTCTAAAGAATTATTCCTCAATATTTGTGGGATATTGAGGTGCTCAAAGTCTTAGAGGACTACACATCTCCCCAAAATGATAGTTCTCTTTGAAAGAAGGATAAACCGTTGTTCTGTTAGATTGGAGACAAAAGGAGATTTAGTCCTAGTGGATGAAGATGAAGGGACAACAGATTTTCCCTTTTCAGCTCTAGATCTCTTAGGCATGATTAAATTTTAGGTTAAAAGAAGATCTAGGTCACGAATAAAAGTAGGCTTGATCTAGACTAGGGAAATAAAAGATCTTGACAAAACTTAAGATGAACAAAGGAAAGAAAGCAAGATCTAGAGGAAAAAAATGGATTTTTACCTTGATTGAAGAGAGATCAAGAACCCAAAATCAAAAATCCCTGAGTTTGAACGTAGATCAGGCCTGAAAGGGATGATCCAGCAAAGATTTGAGAGTATGAAGCTTGGATTTAAGGTGGATTTAAGTGAGATGAAGAAAATAGGGTTTTTAGAGAGAGGGAGAAGAGGGATCGGCTGAGAGAAGTGAGAGAGAAATGAGAGATCGGGCTTTAAATAAGGTGGGTAGGTGGCAGATTCTCGACGCCCGGTCGACCGGTACGGTCGACCGAAAATACCCGAGACCACTGACAGACCAAACGGTCGACCGCAGCGGTCGGCCAAAATTACCCGAGAGCTTGACAGATCAAAACGGTCGACCGCACCGGTCGGCAACAGAGAAGGATAAAAAAATTCTACAAGGTTCCAGGCAAGGTCGGTCGGCCGGAACTCAGATCCGGTCGGCCGGTTCCTGCCCAAAAAACTGTCAGCAGAAAAAGATCCTAAAAAAATTTTAAAAACTGTCTAACAAATAATAGGCAGAATATTTTCAACATACCATATTTTAAAAAAACATGATTTTGAACTCTATAATTATCAACAAAATTTTACACAAAAATATTACTTTTTATATTCCATATAAAGCAAAGATTTAGAGATGTTGAAGCCGAATACCCGGTGAAGGGTTCTGAACTTCATCCTCGAGATTCCTCTAAATATGAGTTGAGGTGCGCAATTGCCATCTCTAATGTATTTGCTTTAAATATGATTTTAAATATTTATTTCAGTTTTGACAAAAAGAGTATATGATCAAAACTAGACATGTGGACATACAAAAAGAAATATGGCATAAAACAAGATAGCACAAAATATATATATATATAAACATGATGGAAGAGCAAGTTTACTCTAACATTTATCAATACAACAACATGGTAAACTAGCAATCCTATGCATATAGATATAAATAAAATAAAACTTTTAAATGGAGAAATTACCAAAACCGAGTGCTTTCTTCAAAATAGGTGCCTCTATGATAGCGATGCAAGCGACGATATGTTCGTTAGGCATTGTTGCATCCACCACCCGAGCGCCGTCTCCCCCTAAGTCTTGGAGGAAGAAGACCCACCTGTATCAACTAAATTTGGTGTGTCTTTTGGTACCCATATCTTTTTAGGTCCTTTAGGATTAGTACCGGGGCGAACCCAAACATGTTTATTATTCGTTATGTTTAGCAAAACAAAAATTTTTCTAAATGGCCTTTGCGGCCACAATGAGTGCAAACATAAATCTAACCACTACCATACATGTATGCATGCTTGTGAGTGTGTGCATGTTTCCGTGCATGGTGAGTGTGTTTCCCTTGGGTTACTCCTTTGGGAAATCTAGATGCAAATTTATTTAAGTCAAATGCACAATTTTTAAGAGTTGAATCTAAAACATCAACCCGTTTTTGAATTTCAACAAAATCATTTTTATTACATGAAGAAATAGAAGTTTTCCTTTACAAGCTAGTTTATAGTTTTCAAAATCAATCTTTATTTTCTTAAAAGCAATAGATAAATCATTTTTCTCTTTTCAATAGTATTAATTTTATCTTTCAAAGAATCATTTTCTCTTTTTAATTTCTTATTATGAGATTGCGAAATCTCATATCTATGTTGGAGTTCTTCAAAGAATTGAGCTAATTCATCCATAGTCAAATCATCATCTTCTATGGAGTTGTCGAGAATTACCTTAGAAGCATCATCTCCATGTGCCATGAAGCACATGTGTGCGGCGTCGTTCTCCTCTTCGGATTCCGACTCCGTATCGTCCCACGTGGCCACCATAGCCTTCTTATTCTTTGGGCTGCCTTGGAGGTGGTAGCTTGGAGAGCGGGGCAATCGGCGATGAGATGTCCGATCTTCTTGCAATGGAAGTAAGGACCCGCTCTCTCTTTTCCTTCGAATCTTCCTTGAGGTTTTCCCCTTCGGAAGTTGCTTTGCCTCCCTTTCTTGTAGAACATTTTGCCCACCTTCCGGATGAGCATGGCAAAGTCCTCATTGTAGTCTTCGATGAGTCTTCCTCGTCATGGTTGGTTGGAGTGGCTTTGAAAGAGAGGGCTTTCTTCTTTGGCGCTTCCATTTCTTCTCTTACTTTCATCTCCATCTCATGTGTTTTGAGATTTCCGATGAAGCCGGAGAAGTCATCTCCTCCCGATCGTTGAGCTCCTTGGGTGGTTGCCTTGACTTCCTAAGCTTTTGGAAGAGCTCGAATGACCTTCCGAATCTTTGGTCATTGTCATCGTGTCACCTAAAGAAGATAAAGCATTTGTTATTTTGGTGAAACGAGTGAGCATGTCATCAATGCATTCATTCTCAAGCATATAAAAGTTCTCATATTGAGAACGAAGCAAGTCAATCTTGGATCTTTTGACTTGGGACGTTCCCTCATGAGTCATAATCAAAAACATTCCAAACCTCAAATGCCGATTTACAATTTATGATGCGTGATAGGTCATCTTCATTTAAGGCTTGTGTTAATGCATATTGAGCCCTAGCATTGGCCTCATAGTCCTTGGTGGTGTCCTCGGACCATGATCTCTCATCGGTGAGAGGTTCTATAAATTCTTTGGTTATGGCCCTAGCAACCCTAACTCCTAGGGACTTAAGGAAAAAGTTCATCGTGACCTTCCAAATAGGGAAGTTCAAGCCATCAAATTTGGGTGGGGACTTGATGCTAGAAAAATCAATTGAAGCCATGGATAGTGAATATGATGGCACAACAAATGAAGAATGTAACAAAATGATATAGCCAAATACAAGGATCTCCCTAAGGTGGTTAAACCAAATAGTAGGGTTAGGCTCTGATACCAATTGAAATCACCTAGAGGGGGGGGGGTGAATAGGTGATGGCTATATGAAATATGAAAATAATGCGGAATTTAAATCTACTTAAAATAATAAGCTCAAATTAAAATGCTTGCAAGATATAAAGCAATAAGTAAAGCAAGTAATAAGAGATTAAGTTAGAGAAATTTGAGCAAATGCAAACACGAGGATATGTTTCCGAGGTTCGAGCCACGCTCTACGTCCCCGCCTTCACACTTGAAGGATTTCCACTATTGTGATCCCACTGGATCTCCAATACAAGGACACACTTGTCCTATCTCTCGGTGTCGCTGCAACACTATGAAGCACACCCGCTCGATTGAGGCCGATGCCTCTACAACTCTTAATTGAAGAAAAACTTGATCACACTGATCAAAAAGGCTCACTTGCACAATCTTATAACCAATATGAATAAGATGAATACTTGGGATTGTGTAGTGCAAAAGATAGAGAGAAGTAGAAGATTGCTTCAAAAGGTGTAGGGAATTTTGCCTTTGGAGAGAAAATCTTTTCTAGAAGAAAACTAAGGATTTAGCTTGGAAATATTTTCTTGCTTAAAAACTCTTGTCAAATCATATAAATCTTGTGTCTTATCATGTGAAATGACCCACTATTTATAGTGGATGAAAAACCAACTACAACAGCTTAAAGGATACGTTGGGGTGAGATCCCAACAAAAAATCTGTCAGAAAATAGAGCTGTTGGAGTCTGTCAGACTTTCTGACAACTACCGGTCGACCGGGACGGCGACCGCCAACGGTCATATTTCTGCCCGTTGGGGAAAACGGTCGGCCAACTCGGTCGACCAAAATAAACAGAGAGCACTGACAAGTGCCCGGTCGACCCGAGCGGCGGCCGACGTGCACACATGCACAGCCGTGCACGTCGGTCGACTGGGTCGGTCGACCGGACTCTGTCAGATCTGTTAAAACAGAGTCTGGAAAGAAAGAAAAGGAAAATTTGATTCAAACATTTTTGGTTTAAGAATTTGTAAATAAGGTTCTAGACCTAATAAAACTAAGAGTATGATCATAGATCAACACTCAAACATGTTAGATCATTTTTGGTGAAAATCCTTTTTGATAAACTATTTTTCTAAAAACGGATTTCCAAAACATGGTATATCTAAAAACTAAGTTAGAAATTCTGATATAAAAATTCTTTTGAAGCCATGAAGCAATACTAGTGTGTGTGTGAGTGACAATCCCAAATATTCTACCTCTATCATCTAGGTTTTGACAAAATATCTAAAAATAAAAGTAAATTACAAATCTTGAATTCTTTTCTTCAAATTTTGATCCCGAAGCTTTCTACCGTGCTAGGCTTGGGAATGCAAATCTTTTAGCGGCGTCCAAATTGTGAGTCTGATTGTGGAGCCGTCAAATCAACTTATTTTAAACCTGAAATTCTTTTAAACAAGATTGTTAAACACATAACTAAATATGTTTTGTTATCATCAAAATATCGGGCTAATGGCCTTGGGGCCAACAAACACGTGCTAGTTTCAAAACTGACTTTAAATCCTTTGTTGAAGCTAAACACCTACTAAGATCTTTAACATATATCTGAGACTCATTAAAACACAAGATCATTAGTACTATAAACTATAGAGTTAATCATCATCAAAACTATAGTGATAGCCTTGGGCCAACAATTTTTTGCCATTTTGCATTCATTTCTCATATTGAGCCAAAGAACAATCTCGAGGCTGAGCGCGGCTCATATTAGTTGCTTGTTATACAAGAAGAGCTCAATCAATAATTAGATTTGTTATTTTTCATAGATATACATATATATTTTTTTTATAAGCATAAGAATCTTTATTTTTGAACCCTAAGTATGTAAGTGTATAAAGTGCGCATATTTCATTATGGCAAAGATTAAGACTAAATTACTTTGACAAATTATCTTTCTAACCTTAAAAATCAAACAAATAATCTTATTTTGACCAAGTAAAAGAAATCCTATTTATGATTATCCTATTCCTTAAAATTGACTTAATTCTTACAAAAATATGTAAAAATATTGTTTCTATTTTCAAAATTTTTTTTAAAAAGTAAAGAAAACGTTAATAATAAATTTTTTTAAAAAAAGGAAAACCTAAGTTATGTTAGAAACACTCTCCCACACCTATCTCATGCATTGTCTCAATGTATGAATTAATGCATAGATATATGAAAAAGAAGAAAGGGAAGAAAAATATTACCTTAAGGTGCTGGTTCCGGTGGTGGTCTGATTGGTCCACGAAACGCGGCCTAATCTAATTTACGTGGAGTTTGGAGGAACCCATCAGAAAATCTCTCTAATATAACCCACTAAAATGATGTATATATGAATGATTTTATTAAAAATTTACCCATCTAATTTTCAAATTTTACAAATAATTTCGGAGTCAATTTTATGAACACCCTTGTCCTAAAATAGAGTGTGAAAAGATGGAATGATTGACTTGGACTCAGGAAGTGTGGGACTAATACAGACTCAGGAAAGTAACTTAAGTCAAGTAAAGTTTCAGGAGTCAATATTGGTTCAAGAAGTGGGTCCAAATCAAGAAGTTGAAAACTCAAGTCCACATTAATTTCCCACAATAGAATGTGACTTAATATTGGTAATTCAAGTTTAAGAATGACAGGTGTGGAAATCAAAAGTGACTCTTAAATATTGCTCAAGTTGGGTAATAAAATAGGAGTCAATATTGATTCAGGAATTGAACTGGATCACAAATTTAAGAATCTAGGTCACATTTCTCATTGAGTTCAATTTCATAAAAATGAGAACTTGCCAAATTGTCAATGAGACTTTCAAAAGTATAAAAATTGGTCAAGTTCAACATGATGATCATAAAAGATTGGTGATTTAATTTCATAATGAATTGACACAGGATCCAATGTTGACTCGAGAAAAAGATTGAAATCAGGTGAAGACAGAATCATTATTGAATCAGAAGTAGAAATGAATTACTAAGTTTAGGTTCAGGATCATATTCATTCTCAAGTTCAATTTTAGGAAAAGAATAACTTGACAAACTGTCAATGTCATTTTCAAATTTAGAGTTTAGGCGAGTTCAAATGGGCGTGCTGAAATGGAATCTTATTTTTTAAAACAACATAATTCTTCGGCTCTAATAGAATTGTTAGCGACAGCGAAATGGTCAAACAGTGAGAATGGAGAGTTTGGACCATTTGATCCATGTCATGATTACGAGCGATTTGATCCTGAGTCATGACTTCAAGCATCTTTCATAGTCGATTGGTCATCGTTATGGTGCGAGTGGACTTGAAAAGATGAAGTGTTGTTTGAAATTTGTGGTGAAATTGTGAGTCCGTCAGATTTATTATTGTTGCTTGGACTCACGCATACTCATTTTCAAGATTGATGGTTTTCTATTTGAACCGGTAGAACTGAGTATGAATCTTAAAAATATTGTGGACGAGGTGGATAAGGAGAATAAGTATGTTGAAATTGGACTTGAGGGAGGTAAATCCCCATTGACTCTATGAAGAGTTGAAATTATTTTGGAAATTATGGTCATAAGATTGGGGCATGGATATATTGATTCGGATAAGACCAATCCGGCACACTAGGTTGGTTAAAGTTATGATATACTGGGTTGGTAATATCGCGAAAAAGAGGTCGTGGTGTAATATGGATACCATTAAAATTGAAAAAATTATTGTTATAAGCCTATCACACAACAAATGTCAAACACAAATAAAGAAAAGACAAACAAATAAGCAAACAAATAAAAAGAAAAAAATCTAACCTAAGTTAGGGTAAACTTTAGACCTAGACGACTCCTAACTGGTTAGACTGTTCACGGGGTATATTACCGAATCTGACCATAAGTTAATCTGCCAGGTAGGGGCAAGATTGGTGGGAGGTATCCGCGTAGAAGCGACGGGCCTAATTAAGCCAAACCACAGCCTTCGGGGTTTCGCTCCTCAATCCCCAACCTTAGTCACTGATTTGGCAAGAGTCAGATTCAAATCAAACTTTCCCCTTAGGTCAGTCTCCTATTTAAGTCTGAGATGTCCCTAGGGCCAACGTCTACTCAGTTTAATTCGGCTTGGGTTAGCGAGTGAGGAGATTGTTTGTGGGCTAATGGAGGGTATTGACTTCCCCACCTTATCTTGTTTATAAGACAAGCCTTAAATCATTTAGTGCAGTATACAAGTATATAGAAAAAAGTAAAACTCAAGCAATATTTTCATACAAGAATGAACCTTTATACGAAATGCTATACCACACATACCTTGGCTCCAGTACTCTTCAACAGTAAATAGAAAATGTAATGAAATAGACACGTGTCTAAATGCAAAGTTCTAAACATTTTAGCATTACAATCAACTTTTTACTATTGTGTTAGAAATATATATACAGCGAGTCAACCAAGCAGATAAATGCTACAGATATTAAACTATGCAATTCAGTCAACCTGTAGAAAATGCCGGCAGTAGTTCACTCAGATTGCCACATGAATGTAGCAAATTAGAGGGCTTCTGGGCTCTGCTTTCTTGAGCAAAGTCCAGAGCCACTTATAGTCCACTGCAGCAAAAATTTCTTGTGTTAAATCTGTACACCAAGAATAAAGAAGAAAGTTAACAAAAAATGTAAACTAAAAAAAAAGAATTACTTACGTTCCTCCCCGGCAACGGTGCCAAAATTGATTAAGATTTTACCTGCACATAAGAATACAGAATTTCAAAACTTTTTAACAATAGTGCAAGGTGCTTAATTCTACCGCTATAGTAAGTGACTATGGGGTCGTGATCCCAAAGGAGGACTAGCGATAGAAGCTTTTTAGTAAGTTCTCTTTTATGCTACAATTAATGGTTAAAATTCTTCTTTGAGTTCATAAAAAGAAAAGAGAAAAATGGAGTTAATGTCAAGTTAGGAAGAAAGTGGTAGAATGAGAAGGTGGTGAAAATAGAAATGATGTGTACAAAGAAATCAAAAAAGAGTGAAAGAGATTTGGGTGATTACGGTGTTGGTGATCTACACTAAAAGTTACAAGAAAAGAAAGAAAAACTAAAACCTAAAAAATATACTTACCTCTTCGGCGCCTGCTTACTATTAACCAATATCAACGATGTACTTTATGTTGACTGATTTTTCCTGACACAAAAATTAGAATATTAGATTAAGAATAGATCGTGCGAGGAATCAGTTCTAATCCGCGGTAGCAGGGCTATGCGGGTCGTGATCCTCAAGAAGGGACTGCGATAGAAGAAGCGTAAGCAAGTTTCTCTAAAAATATCTTTTTTAGTTAATTTGGTAGTCACGATGGTATTACAAAGAAAAGTGGTATTACAATGAGTTGTGGGAAAGAATATTGGAGAGTGTGGATTTGATCTACAAAAAAGAAAAGAAAAGAAAAGAATAGAAAACTAACCTTGGTTGGAGAAAATATGCGAAAACCTAATACTTTCTACCTTATTTCGGGCGTTTGAACGTATAAACCTTGGGATCGAAACTCAGTCCGTTGTCGCATTAGGTCATCAAGCCTTGGGCAAGCATGAGTTGATATGCCTCGAGGAGGAGAACATCGCCATGGAATATCGTTGGAACCTACTAATCTTCGGTATACTTGTGGTTCGGTAAACGCTCGCGTGCTCGTCAAAGATCAACAAAAAGAAACACAGTAGAAAAGAAAGAGAAAACAAAGAAAAGCAACGACATAAGAACAAAATAAAATTACCTTTTTATTGATTACAATGGAAGAGAAGAGAATCATCTGTCGGTGTCACCCTCAACAAAGCCATCTCCCTCACTTACATAAAAATTACAAAAAGAAAAGAAAACCTAGAAGAAACCCTAAAAATCTGAACTTTGGCCCTTTGCTGGACGCTGACGCTCTGTACGTTGTACTGCAGGGGATATTTATAGGTGCAGAAGGC